>CAUYPK010124858.1:0-37209 GCA_963574355.1 Loris lydekkerianus | reverse complement strand
CATGTGAGGGTATCAGCATTTAACCTTCTGATTCCTCAATTATTGTAATTGTTTTGGGTATATATTTTTATTTTTGAAATTAACCAGTGGCTGCTGCATTTTCCACCTTGGCTTATACTCGAGTCACTAAGTTTTCCCAGTTTTTAGGGTAAAATTAAGGGGGTCGGCTTATACTTGGGTCGGCTTATACTCGAGTATATGCGGTATCCTGAAAATCTACTTAAGTCTAGCTTCACTCTTACTCAATCTGCTTCCATTTTCCCACCTTCCAGTCTGTCTTCAGGCCTTCTACCAGCATTAATTGTTTTTCTGTAACACAAAAAGCTGATCACATCACTTCTACAACTCTTCTTTGGGAAAAACAAATCTGATCATGGAATTTTCTGAAACTAGGTAGACATTGATAATAAATCACAAACAAAAAAATTGCAATTTCTGAAAGAAATAACTTTTCTCTTTGTTTTCCAATATTAGAAAGATACTTTTCTCTGAGGTAATTGCTACATTGATATATGAACCAAGCCATTTATTTTTTTATTCTCATAAGCACAACAATATTTATATGAAAACATAAAGAGGAAGAAAGGGCATAGCTGATGAAAAAAGACTATAAAGTCATAGCAAATGACTATGGGAGAGAAATTTTTTTTATATATTTACTTCTTCCCAGAAAGGGGATTTTATATATAAACATGTGTGTGTATATATAATATATATATATAATATACATTATACCTTATATAATAAATCTATGTAGATGTAGTACATTGTAATCTGAATATATCCTAGCTGATAGGGTGTTAACCATAATAGTAATATGAATATGTATGTGGCATCTATTCCATTTATTATTAAACACCTACATTTAAGTGGAAAACGAGTGCCCCAAATTTCTTTCTCTATATCTTGCCAATCTTTTATCTTTTTTCTAACTTTTAATTAGTTAATTGTTTCTAACTTTTAATTCTACATTGATTAGCTGTGCTTATCTCCTGATGTTAAATACACTGCAAAATTCCTCACCGTTTTTGAAATGCATCAACTCAGATAAACTACTGTTTCCTAAGTTTACTTTCAAATACCGTGGAAGACTTTTTTGTTGCTTCATTGATAAAATACAAAATGAATACCTATCACAAAACCTGAAATATAACAGTAAGAGAATAAGGACAACCTTTATCCTTTACTCAAGTTTCTCCAATTTAGATGATACTAAGATCTAGCTTTCAGCCTTGACCTGTCTACTTCTGACTCACATTATGTCAGAGTAGAGAAGAAAATTTCACAAATCTCTAGCACGTTATCCCCCTGCTCTTATTTTCTGCACTAAATATGCATAATTCAATTTCATGTTGAATGTCATTCTGCCACAATTCAGACTACAAATTCTCACACATAAATGTATAGTTATTGGTTTATGGTAAATCACACAAAGAATTAAAGGACCATAGAATTTTTCTGTGAAGAAAGGCTAAGAACGAGAGGCAAAATAAATGGTCTGCAATTATTTGGCATGGATCGAAAATTATTCAGGGTCATTCAAGATTGATTTTCTATTCTAGTGAAGGTTATTGCATAGAAAAAGAAGAGGGGTCTGTTTTATCCAGGACATCCAAAATGAAATGCAGATAATTTTTCACATGAACAACTTAGGTTAGGCTTAAGGGCTAATATTATCAGAGCTTTTACAATTTGAAATAAATATCCAGAAAGTCTATGGGAGTCATTGCTGTAATGTTATGTGTATTTTATAAATTTCCACCATTTTGAATGCAATTGCATTAAATATTTCACTCGTCTCTTCTCTATACATATATTTGTTGAGCATCTACTATGTACCAGTGTGCGACACATAGACAAATGTTGCTTCAATTGAATATTTATTAGATCATTCAATCACCCTTTCACATATGTTAAATAAGCTCCTGCCTCCCATGTGGCAGTCATTGTATTAGGTAGTAGGATACACAAATCTCTGTGCTAAGAAAAACAGTGAAAGTTCTATGTTCGATAAATTTAGATATTTACAAGGAAGATACATAGAAATTATTTCAGTACAAGGTGAAATGTGGTAAAATAGGGTTATTTCTGTGGGAGTATTTATATAAAGAATTAACTGCTACAAGGAGTATAGAAAACATCACAAAAGCAATAGCACTTGAGTTAGATCACGGTGAACAAATAGAAATGCATTAGGAGGCAAGACGTGTGCGGATGATTTTGTATGTTTGAGGATCTATGTGAATTCCATGAAACTCAGATGAATGGTTTTTGGTTTGGGGCAATTCTGTGTCCCCAGGACCTTTGACAAGGTCTGGAACCATTTTCAATTGTTAAGACTTGTGGGCAAAGTTATAGGAATTTAATGACTAGAGGCCAGAGATGATTCTAACATTCTACAATGAACAGGCACCTCCTTCACCTCACAACAAACATCGTTCAGCCCAAAATGTCAGTAGCGATTTAAAGAACACTGGCAAAGAGCCAATAGGAAAAGAGGTTCAAAATGAAGTCAACAAACCGAAATAAGGAGTTTTGACATTTTTGGATGAGTGGAAGAGGGGAAGTATACAATTTTAACAGAATGATTACTTTTTCATGTTTATATCTGGGATAACTATTTAGGTTGCTGTATGAAAAATACACTTGTTGACACTGAAATTGAATACTGTGATAACTGTATTTATACTATGCAGTATTTATTGTATTAATAAGCAATAATTAGAGCATGAAATAAGACCAAAGATAGAGAATGATACAGAATGGTAAGACATAATAAAGCACACATAACATTTAGTGAGAAAAAAATTTAAGATAGTTCACTACTTCACTCTATACAATGTATCAAAAGGACTTAATGTGATGAAAGATATAGAGAAATATATGTGTATGTATCTGTATATGTGTGTGTGTGTGTGTGTATATTTCCACACACTTAGAACAGTAATCTTTACTAATCTTTCTAAGATTACACTTAGAACAGTAATCTAACTCAGCTTGAATGTCTCTACCTGATATTTTCTTCTTATTATTATTCTTTAAAATATTCTATCTTTTGAAGACCCTGCATCTCTGGCACTTTGTTGAACTAAGTCATCACTTACAGTACTGGAATTTCAGAATGTTTGCTCATTCATGCTGTGAATTCCTAACGAAGCTTTTTAGGTAAATGTTATTAAAGAAGTTTTTTCGTAGTTCAATGTCTAATATTCAGAGTGTAATTTATTCAAGTAGACACAAATCTTACAGAGACAAAATGTATACATAGATTTTCCTGTCAGTTTTTCATATGTGTGTTTTGTAAAAAAAATTATTTTAGTTTGAAATTTGGAAACTCTCCCTTTTTCTTACATGTGCTTAAGCAAAATAAGTTTCTATGACTTTTTTGGAAGATGCTTTGCAGATGGACAGAGCCTCTGTTTTTGAATTAAATAGAACCGAAGTCTGTGTTTTATTGGTATAGCAATAAACATTTATGCAAATCTGAAGAGTAGGCAGGTGCAAGAGCAAATTTCTTAATGCCATTTGCTCTGAAAATTATATAAAGTTGTTAAAGCTTTGCTTTTTATAGTAGTTAAAGGATTTTTGTTCAGTATTTTTAAACAATAACACCTGCTCTAGGCAGAAAAGTGAGTGCCCGTGCAGCAGGAAGTGGGCTGCTTTTGGTGGGTAGAGGAGTTCCAGAGCTTGTCTCCAATAAATAATGAGATAGCATAGTGAAATATACTTTGAAAATGGTAGAGGTAGAAGCGGGAGCATGAGAGGAGAGAAATTTGCCTTTTGCACTGACAGATGCAGGCAAATCACAACCGTCAGTCCCGCCAAGGAGATGGCAGGACTCCATGGGACTCCATCTGGGGCCTGTTTCTTTGGCTGTGATGCCTGGCAGAGGTTTCTTTTGGTAAGACTGTACTTCCCTTTCACTTTCCACACTGGCCAAAAATGGCCAAGCCTTTGTGTTAATTATCTGATTGGCTCTTATAAGATAATGACCACTGGTTTGTTTGTGTTTTCTTGGTGAACTTACCTGAACACTTTCAACACACTACCATACACTCAATTGTAATTAAGGAAGACCAGTGATTTGTTTACTCAGATCTCTTTCATCAAAGCTTAATTCTCTTAGACAATAAATTTCAGTCACCTTCTTATTTCAAAAAGGAGCCAGACTATGTTATTTTTTGTTTTAATTATATGATTTCATAATACATTTGTCTCCTCTTATGGTTCCCACTAGTTCATTTATATATACATTCATCATTCTTTTTTAAGTTTTGTTTTTTGTTTCAGAATATTACAGGGATACAAATGTTTGGTTACATGGATAGCTTTTTTATACTGCTTAAGTCAAAGTTGTCACGTGTGCCCGTCACCCAGATAGTGTACATTGTACTTGTTAGATATGAGCTCACCCATCCCCTCCTCCTGCCTTCCACCTGCTTAAATTCTGTTGTGTTTTACTTCCATCTGGGCATGTGAGAACTGAAGGGTTAGTTCCAGTTTAATAGTGTGCATATGTGGTGTTGGTTTTCCATTCCTGCAATGCTTAGGAGAATGGTCTCCAGTTCTATCTATGTTGTTGCAGAAGTATTAATTTATTTTTTTTATGGTTGGGTACTACTCCATGGGGTACATACACCACCTTTATTCACCTCACTCATGAACCGATGGACACTTGGGATTGATTCCACATTTTTGCAATTGTGACTTGTGCTGCAATAAACATTTTGGAGAAAGTATTTTTTTCTCTCTCTCTCTTTTTTTTTTTTTAATAAAGTATCTTTTTTATAAAACAACCCCCCCGCTCCCCATATATCCAACAGTGGAACTCCTGGGTCTACGAGCAGGTCTACATTTGGTTCTTTGGGAATCTTCATACTATTTTCCCTAGACATTGTGTGAGTTTGCAATCTCACCAACAACGTGGAAGTGTGCCTCTCTCTCTGCATCCACTCCAGCATCTATTGTTTTGGGACTTGGTGGGGTTATACAATATCTCATTGTGGTTTTAGTTAACACTTCCCTGATAATTAGTGACAATGAACATTTTTTCCATATGTTTTTGGGCCGTTAGTCTACCTTCTTTTGAAACGTTTCTGGCCATGCCTTCTGTCCATTTTTTAAAGTGATTGCTTGATTTTTCTTGCCATTTTGCTTATTTGTAGATTCTGATTATCATCCCTTTATTGGATGCACAGAGGGTACCAAAAATATATACACATTTTAAGAAAGGAAAAACTGTAGGGCAGCGCCTGTGGCTCATTAAATAGGGCAATGGCCCTCAAACACCAAGGGTGGCAGGTTTGAACCCAGCCCCAGCCAAACTGCAACAAAAAAATAGCCAGGCATTGTGGCAGGTGCCTGTAATCCCAGGTACTCAGGATGCTGAGGCAAGAGAATCACCTAAGCCCAAGACCTAAAAAAAAAAAAAAAAAAAAAAAAAAAAAAAGAAAACAAAAACCGGATTAAATTTGTAATATTCAAGTCATGTTTGACTTATGCCATTATAAGAGGTACTCAGTGTGAGTTGTTTTTATGTTTTATCTTATCTTGATATTATATATAGTATCTATATTATAGAGAGAGAGAGAGAGAGAGAGAGATTTTATAATTTTACAATTTTAATATGTATTTTTTTTTATTTTTAAAATGTGTATACATTTTTGGCACCCCTATTTCAGCAGGGATCAAGGTCTGCTCCCAGATTTTTCTGGATAAGAACACCAGGATGGGCTGAAATTTCCCCACCCACTCAGCCAGAAAGTCTGCTTATAGAGATGGGGCTGTCTGAGACTCCTAGTCTAGAAGTCTGGAGCAGGCTACACTCCTCTCCACAATCCACTACTCTGTAGTTTTTCCCAGCCTCTGCCGGCAGACAGGAGCTCAAGCCAGACAATATTCCCCAGTTCTGTGATGCTGGCTGAGAGGATTCTTGCCTAGGATCCAGTCCTGAGCTGAAAGCATGACTCTCCTGTGGGGAAAGGGGTCCCCTGATCTCCCCATGCAGACACCCTCATCTCTCAAAACTAATTCACAAATCTCTCTGAGCCCCTAAAAAACCCAATATATAGCTGGAGCAGTGGGATCTGGCCTGTAGGCCTGTCTCTGGCTCCTCAAAATCAATCCGTGAGCATGCCAAAGAGAATTACCCTCACTGGTCCTGAGCTGTCCGTAGGGTATCCAAGAAGTGTCAACAGTCCCTCTGCCTCCGGGCATTCACCATTTTGGTGGAGCTACTAGGCAATCAATGCCATGGAGAGCTGGCTGGCACAGCACTCACAATCCAAGAACGCTTTGGTTTGCTGTAGGACCCCAAGGGGACAAGTCTGAGAGCCTATTCTCTGTGATGCCTCTTGGCTGCTGCAGGTGGGGAGAGGAAGGAGAGCAAGAGTCTGAATGGAGGAAAGCTGACACTCTGCTTGTGTTTGTTCTGGGAAGCTGCCTGCCTATATGTCTAGGCACTGGTGTCACACAGATCCCTGGGACCCACTAGACCCTGTGACTCCTGCAGTCTGAACTGTTCTTGGGAAATGTCTGGGTGGGAGGAACAAGATAAAAACCAAGGAGTCAAAGTCTCCTAGGTAAGACCAAGTGTGTGGTGGATGCAGAACCAGCATGGTGTCTGCTGTCCCCACTCTGTCTGTGGAGAGGGGAGGTGGGAGCCTTGCGGCAGCATTTCTGACTTCAAGTTGGTAGAAATTCTCCAGCAGCTCAGGAATCTGCGGATGATCGAAATGTGAAGGAGGGAGAAACAAACTTCTCCATCTTCCCTCTCACTGACTACCAGCTCTCAGGGGTAGATCTGTGACGAGGCTCTGTTCCTTCCTGTTCTTCTCAGGAACTTCTTCCCATGGAGTCTCCTGAAGGTTCTGGCACCTATCTTGACCCACCCTGATCTACATCTGTCTGTCTGTCTCTTTTTTTTTCTCTCTCTTTCATCTAAACCTTATCCTTCTTACTGAGATGCTCTGGTGGCCGCTGTCTGTGGTCAGCCATCTTGCCAAAAGCATTTATCATGTTAGCTTAAGTTCAGACAATCCGTAGATTCATCACGCTTTAAAAAGATCTTATGTGTCAACAAGAAATAATGTGTCTGGAAATGAAGAACCTCATTTTTCATCTTAGCTGTAGGATTAACCTCCTTCACCCACTCAGTCATTTCACATATATTTTATTGATTTTCCTGAATATAGTGGCATTATGGATATGAAAGCCATCTTTCCATTCATCTTCTAGGCTGGCCAGCTGCTCGACTTTCTGTACTGATGCCCCATTCTCTTTAACACCTTCAGGTACATCCCCCAGGAAACTATCACACAAGGTAAAGAATAAAAACTTTGTAGAGAGAGGCAGATTAAGTATATTTTTGCAAAGGTGAACAAGAAATAAGTACTTGCTTTGTACCTAGTACTGTGCTAAGTATTAGAAATACTGAAATGCATAACATTAGCCCCTGATGTAAAGGTAAAAATATGCTATGACAGTAAAATACTATATATATTATATATTGTATATTATATATGTATAAAAAATTGAGTACTTCTATAGAGATACCTATTAATTGTGTGGCTTTAAGTAGATACCTATTGTTCTTGGACAGAATCTCTTCCGTTTTCCCCTCTAGAGCCATCTATCTCCTTTTCCTTAGCCTTGATGTAATTTTTCCTCAGACCCTTCCCTTCAAGGAAACATGAATGGTTTCCTTCAGCTAACAGCACTAGCTCTTCTCAATCTGGTTCTTGTGTGTAGGGTTTTCTTCAATATTCTTTCCTTTCCATAGTCGCTTTGGGGTCACAGCAGGTCAATGATACCCGCTCTGCTATTAATAGCCCCCAGGGTCAGTCAGGAGTATCCATTTGTATACCTTTCAACATACTTGCATAAATGAACCCTCCTACAATTATAATAACAGGAATATATCATTAATGTCTTGCTAGTGCATTAACTATGCACGGTTTCCATCAAAATTGGTGCAGAGCTATCCATGGTAAAATATTATCTCTAAAAGTGTCATTTCACAGTCATTGATAAATAGGAAATTAAAAAACCATAAAAGAGGGCTTGACACTTATAGCTCAGTGATTAGGGCACTGGCCACATACATGGATGCAGGCGGGTTTGAACCCGGCCTGAGCCTGCTAAACAACAACAATTACAAAAACATAAAAGTAGCTGGGCATTGTGGCGGGTGCCTGTAATCCCAGCTACTTGGGAGGCTAAGGCAAGAAAATCACTAAAGCCCAAGAGTTTGAGGTTGCTGTGAGTTGTGACAGCATGGCACTCTACTGAGGGCAACATAATGAGACTCTGTGTCATGAAGAAGAAGAAGAAGGAGAAGAAGGAGAAGAAGGAGAAGAAGGAGAAGGAGAAGGAGAAGAAGAAGAAGAGAAAATCATAAAAGCATCACTAATAATCTGACGTCTTTTAACCTTGGTTAATAGGATTAAAGGCCCAGAATTATAGTTTTACATATCAGGAATATTCTCAAGACTGATACTTGTAGAAAGGAGAGAGTAGTAGGGTTGCTCACGAGGAGGAACTGAATTGGTGAATTGGGTGAGTTTGCAGTAAATGACTCTGACAATGGCTTGAGGAACACTGGAGATGGGTTGGCCTTTGAAAGTTCTCCTGCCTTCAGGTAAAGCAGCTCAGTCTTGACATTGACCAGTCAGAGAGAGCAGGAAGGGAGCATCATCTTGGAAGAGGTGGGTCTCTCAGGAATATTCCCCAGAAAGACCAGCTGAATGCTTTCTGCTGCATACATTTCACCTGTTTTGGGGAAGAGAGTGCTTTGTTCCAAAAGGGGAAATCTGAATATCAAGCACACCCTAACATGTATTCCATTTGGTATGGAGACCTTTTGAGCTGTGTTTGGGGGCATATCAGAGGAAAATGGTAGACATCATAAAATGTCTTGCTATCAGAACTAATTAATAGTGACTTTTAACAAGTGACTTACCAATTCTGAGACTCACTTGATCATAAAAAGCAAGAGTTGGCTACATCTCTGAGATCTTTATGGCTCTCTGAATGTATATATTCTTGCTATTTCACGTATGTCATAACAGAAATAATTATTATGAAGTCAGAAATGTTTGTCATATTTACTGGTCTTCTTGAATGAGTCCTTAATTCACCTCAAGAGAAGAAAACAGAAAATAAGTAACTTACCAAAAGCCTACTCAAGTTCAGTAATTGCGCTACGTTCTACCCTGCATAAAACGTTGTTGTGTATCAACACTGTGAAGTTCTCTTCATCTTATTTTTATTATTATTACATGAATATACATTATTAAATCTGCTGTGCTGTCAAGGTAAGAAAAATAAAAAAGAATTGAACTTTTTTTTAATGGAAGTGGCTTGGCGTCATATTCACATCCACTACTTAGTAGTTTAACTCAACCTTAGTTTGCTCCCTCGTCAGAATGAAGATTTATCTTATTTTCCTTAAAATTTACAATGTGTATAAAATACCCTGAAGAATACACAAAAGTAAAAGACATTTAATTTTTTGTCTTACCTGTCCCCTCTCTTGTCATGTGCTTTCTTCTAAAGTTCTTTTGTGCTTTCTTTCTTCCCTGGCTTTCCCTTTCTTCCTGGTTGCTCCTTGAGAACAGAGTGCATACATAAGCATATCTTATTTTTGTGATGACTGAATAGTTCCTTATATTTCAAAAACTATTTTTCAAAGTGTTGTCTATGGGCCACCAAAATCAGAGTCACCAGGTTTCTTTGTAAAATGTAAAATTATAGTCCTTAGTTCCAACAATATGATTCAGAGTATCTGAAGTTATACCTCTCTGTTGGATCAAAATTCTCAAGTTAGCCTCATACATGTGGAATTTGGAACCTCTAAACCAGGAGAGTCACAAAATTATTTGCCAGATAAATATGTGTGTTGTGGTTGGTCCTAATAATATTCATTTAAGGGAATGTGAATAGTCATAAAAAGAAGAGAGCAAGATGAACATATATGTTTTAATATCTTAAACCTTTTGTTGCCTGTTTCCTATGACGCCACAAATTAGAAATAACGCTGGGTCTAGCTGGAGTCCCCACAGATTCATGTCTCAAATAGACAATAAAGAATTCACATACTATATCAAATCATCACATTGTATCCCATAAATGTCTACCATTATGATATTAATTTAAAAAATAATCAAGAAGTTTTGATTTTTTGGAATGTGGTTATCAGAAAGAAGTAAGATAAAGCTTTCTGAGGTTTGTGGCACCATCCCAAACGATACAGATTCTTCTGCTACGGAGAGAGAAAAACCTGGCTAAGAGTCAATGACCAGAAACTGAAGAATTACAGATATCTACATAATTAAAGAACTTCGTTATCAGACATTTCTGCTATACCACTTAGCCATTTCTCTGCTTTGAGGATCAACATTTTTCCTTCTTTTTTTTTTTTTTTTTTTTTTTTTTTTGAGACAGAGTCTCACTCTGTCACCCTCAGTAGAGTGCTCTGGCATCATACCTCACAGCAACCTCAAACTCTTGAGCTTATGCAATTCTCTTGCCTCAGCCTCCCAAGTAGCTGGGACTACAGGCTCCCACCACAACGCCTGGCTATTTTTTATTGTAGTTGTCATTGTTTGGCAGGCCCAGACTGGATTCAAACCTGCCAGCTCCGGTGTTTGTGGCTGGCGCCCTACCCACTGAGCGATAGGCACTGAGCCAGGATCAATGTTTTTCTATGTATTCTTTCCTATACCTATAAAACATCTTGTCCGATTACTAAAATTTCTCTTCATTTTCTCAACAAAAAATGTAATCTGTATGGAGCTTTTCATGACCAATTTGCTTAGGATTAAGCCCTTTTTCTTCCTTTTTTCTATAAAATGTTGGGAGACTGAGACTTCAACATGTTGGAAACATTTTCGAATATAGAATTTAAGGGAGATGAAACTAGGAGAAAGGCTGGACCCTAGTGACTGGACCCCTTTGAATAAAAAACATGAAGACTTTTTTCCTGTAATTAATATACATATTTCAATTGGCTTGAGTTACATTTATATTATAAAAATATAAACATGGGTCACTATTTATTATGAGACTATTCATAATTAAGGGAAACAAAAATCATGTAAATGGGCAAAAGAGAAATATTTCTGGTAAACTTTGCCATCTTCACTTGAAAAACTATGTTTTCATTGCAAAAGTGCTTGTGTTCAGTGTGTGGTATATTGAGCCTTTCTCAAATAAGGGAAACTTGAAAGAACTAGAACTGGGAGGCTTGAAATACCAAAATTTCCCAATTGAGATATGCCTTCCTAATACATTGTTGTCATGAAGGCACTTTTACGTGTTTTATTGTTTACTGATGTAACTCAGCTGGCAATAAAACTTGGGGTTTTGTGCAAGCTATATATATCTACCCTCCCACAATTGAAAAAAAATATTTTTTTCCTTTCTTGCTTAGCATTAATCTCATGCCAAGTTCTTATGATTTCTCTGACATTATTGAAATAAAAATATATCATAGGGACCAAAAGACTGAGTTAAATCCCAAGGAATTAAGGTGATTTTATTCTGAAATCTCCTGCATTATTACATTAGTACTTCCATGTCTTTGAAAATGTATATTGAAATGGTTACTTACAGAAATGTTTCAGTTCTAAGGGATAATACTAGGATCAGTGATTTAATTAAGTATAATTTAGAAGGAATTAGAATGATACTTGTTATATTGTTCATATCCAAGATTCTATGACTATATTGGTCTATATTATAAAAAAATTGTATAGTAATTTTTGGCATGTTTATTTTATTCCTTGAAATTCCTCATCTAGACTAGTTCAGACGTATGTCTAAAGCAAATTCATCCCTTTGAATACACTTAAAAAAAAAAAAACTTGTGTGAAGAAGCTACTTTTTCTTCATTTTACAAAACATCATATATAATTTTCTGACAATGAATTCTAGGCCCTTTATTAATAATTTGAGAGTTCAAAAAATGTGAAGTAGCAAATATGTTTAAAGTACCTCCACCTTGGAATTAGTCACACCAACAGTTGTTATATGTTTCCTTCTTGAAATTTTCACATCACTTTAAAATGCATATTCTGATCTTTTCACTTAATCTTTCACCAAATATTGCTTTTGTAAAAATAAAACTCTTTTTTAGTGCCTACATGATATTTACATGCTTATATGCATGATAATTTATGTTACAGTCATTAATTTGGGAGGATTTGTATGAAGCAGAGAGCTAGGGTTGGGGAACATATTTGAAAATATAACTTTTTATTTGTATGGTTTTTATTACATGTTTAAAATGTTTATTATTGTGCTTGCTTCGGCAGCACATATACTAAAATTGGAACGATACAGAGAAGATTAGCATGGCCCCTGCGCAAGGATGACACACAAATTCGTGAAGCGTTCCATATTTAAAAAAAAAAAAATAAATAAAAATTAAAAAATGTTTATTTTTTAATTATTAAAAAATTTTAAAATGGCTCTTAATAACTATATGTGTGTATATATATAGTTATATGTGTATATATATATATAGTCATATATATATATAGAGAGAGAGAGAGAGAGAGAATATTTATGGGGCACATGTGATATTTTGCTATAAGTATACAATGTCTGAAAATCAAATCTGAGTAATTGGCGTATCTTGGGGTATTCATCACCTTAAATTTTCATCATTTCTTTGTGTTAGGAACATTCTCATTCCACTCTTTTAGTTATTTTGTGATACACAATAAATTATTATTAACTATAGCTACCCTGTTGTACTACTGAACACTAGATGTTGTTCATTCCACTTAGTTGTATTTTTCCCCCATTAACTATTCCCACTTTATTCCTCCTTGTCCATTACCCTTCTCATTCTCTGATAATGATCATACTACTCTCTACCTCTGTACTCCTCTCTTAGTTCATTTTAAAAAGTTTTAGAACCCATACATGAGGATAATGTGTGAAATATGACTTTTTATGCCTTATTAACTTAGCATAATATCCTTCAGTTCCATCAGTATTTTTGCAAATAACAGGATTTAATTCTTTTTTTTTATGGCTTAATAGCATTCCCTTATTTATGTGGACCATGTTTTCTTTATCTATTTGTCTACTGATGGGCACTTTGGTTGATTAGGTGAACAGTGCTGCTGTAAATATGGGGATACAGGTAGATATTTGATGTATTGATTCTTTTTCTCTTTGATATATATGCAGCAGTGAGATGGCTGGATCATAGGGTGATTTTATTTTTAATTTTCAGAAGAACCTCCTTACTATTCTCCATCACGGTTATACTAATTTTCATCCCACCAACATGTATGAAGGTTCCCTTTCCACATACCCTCACCAGCATTTGTCATTGCTTCTTTTTTTGATAAAAGTCATTTTAATGGGTCTGGGATAATATCTCACGGTAGGTTCTATTTGCATTTCTCTAATGATAAGTGATATTGGACATTTTTCATACATGTATTAGACATTTGTAAGACTTTTGGGGGGAGGAGAAATACTTATTCAAGTATTTTTTAAATCCTATTATTCAAGTGGTTTCTATTGAGTTTTTTGAGTTCCTTATATATTCTGCTTATTAATCCCTTGTCAGATGGTAGTTGCCAATATTTTCTATTGTTTTGTGGGCAACCTCTGTAACCTCAATGTAACTTCAAGTGCATTGACTTATGTTTGAAGAAGCTTTCTCAGAGTCCATATGAAGGGATATTCCTTTAAGACCCTCCAAAGTGATTAGAAAGCTAATCATGTAGGAGGCAGACCCTGAAGGCAGAGTCTGGCTGTCTCTGGAATGTCCTGGCAAGGACCTTGGAAGTGGAAAGCAAGATAAGTTAATGTGTATCTCAGTTAAAGGTTGCACCTGTTATCACAGACATATGGCTGGATAAGTTTTTGTGGTTGCTCTGTATGGTTTCTTTGTCTCTTACGGTGTAGACCATTTGCTGCCAACTAGTTTTATTATTAGAATGCGTACATGTGTGTACGTGCAGAACTTTATGTTGTTAAGAGTATATAAGCTTGCAAGAAATTAAATTAAGGGCTGCATGCCTGAGCGAGCTGTAGACCTCTGCTTCTCCACAATTCTGACTGCTGGTCTTACCTGACTGCGACTCCAGGCTGGACCGTTTATAGCAACAAATCTCTTTGCTCTTCACTTTGTTTTGCTGTGCAGAATGTTTTTAGCTTGATATGATCCCATTTGTCCATTTTTGTTTGGGTTGCCTGTGCTTTTGAAGTATTACTTTTAAAAAAGTCTTTGCCCAGATCAATATCCTGGAGTGTTTCAATGTTTTCTCCCAGCAGGTTCATAGTTTCAGGTCCTAGAGTTAAGTTTTTTGTCTATTTTTATTTCACTTTTATATGTGGGGAGCAATAGTATTCTTACTTCATTCTTCTGCATATGAATACTCAATATTCTTAGCACTAATTTTTTAAAAAACTGTCCTTTCCCCAAGGCATATTTTTGGCACCTTTAAAGACAATGAATTGACTGGAAATGTGTGGATAACAATAGTAGCATGCCGTTTTGGTTGCTATAGCTTTGTAGTATAATTTGCAGTCAGACAATTGTTTTTCCAGCCTTCCTCTTTTTGCTGAGGAT
Organism: Loris lydekkerianus; assembly: GCA_963574355.1. Taxonomy (NCBI): domain Eukaryota; kingdom Metazoa; phylum Chordata; class Mammalia; order Primates; family Lorisidae; genus Loris; species Loris lydekkerianus. The sequence goes on along the minus strand of CAUYPK010124858.1, from coordinate 22,613 downwards.
GACTTTGGCTAGCTTGGATCTTCTATGGTTCTATATATAAATATTAGGGTTATTTTGTTTCCATTTCTATGAATACTGCAATTGGTATTTTGATCAGTATTTTATTGGATCTGTAGAATGCTTTGGGTATTATGAAATTTTGATAGTAATAATAGTATAAACAAGGAGTATCTTTTCGATTGTTGCATCCATTCAATTTCTTTCAATGACGTTTTATAGTTTTAACTTTAAAGATTTTTTATTTCTTTGCTTAAGTTTATTTCTAAGTATTTTATTTTATTTGTAAATATTATAAATAGGTTTACTTTCTTAATTTCATTATTCTGTTGGCATTTATAAATGGCATTGACTTTTGGATGTTGATTTTATATCCTGAAACTTTACTGAAATTATTAGTTCTAATAGTTTTTTGATGAAGTATTTAGATTTTTCTAAATATAATATCATATTGTCCACAAACAGTGATAATTTGACTTCTTCCTTTCCAATTTGGACGCCCATTATTTCTTTTGTCTGATCACTCTAGCTAGGAGTTCCAGCAGTCTATTAAATAAAAATGGTGGAAGTGGGCATTCTTATTTTGTTCCAAGGCTTAGAGAAAAGGCTTTCAGTTTTTTCCTATTCAGTATGACCCTAGCCGTGGGTCTGTCTTACATGACTTTTATAACCTGAGTTATGTTTCTTCTATACTATGTCTTTTTATAACCTGAGTTATGTTTCTTCTATACCCTGTCTTTTGAAATTTTTTATCATAAAGGGATATTGAACTTTATTGAATGATTTTTTAGCACCAACGGAAATAATTATATTTGGTTATAATTGGTTATATAATTATATTTGGCCATATAATTTATCTGGCTTTTCTCCTTCATTCTGTTGATAGGATGTATGAGACTGATTGATTTATGTATGTTGAACCATCTTGTATCCCCGGGAAGAATCTCGCTTGATCATGATGTAATATGTTGTTGAATTTGATTCACTGGCATTTTGCTGAGCATTTTTGCTTCAGTGTTCATCAGATGTGTTGGCCTATACTTTTCATGTTTTGTTATGTCTGTTTTGACTATCAGGATAATACTGACCTCATAGAATGAGTTTTGAAATATTCTTTTCTCCTCAAATATCTTTGGAATAAACATTTTTTTTTTTTAATTAGCCAAAAGAAGAAAATCTATATTTGCCTCTTAGAGGTAATCAGTATAAACAAAATCTAAAAAAGTCATACTTTTCTCTGGTTGGTTATTTTAATTTCAAAATGACTAATTTTATCAATCCATTTGCTCTTTGAGAAATTTAAATACATCTGAGTATACAAGTTTACTTTGTGAATAAAGTTTTAGAGATATTACATTGAACACAGTATGGATCATTTATTTTAATGTAACATATGATGAAGAAAAGTGATTCTAAAAAATATGGCTGGAAATGGAATTTTGCTAATATAATCACATTTTTAAATCCCCAAACTCTTTTTAGATTAGTTAATATTCCAGCAAGGAAAGGAGGGAGATAGAATTGCAGGCCCCAACTACCCAGGCTGCACACTGGTATCTGCAGGAGCCGGGCCAAGGGTCTGCCAACCATGCCCTCACACTCACTGTCCATGGAGAAATTATTTTCCAAGGGAGTTGTCATTTTATGAAAGAGAATTTGTCCATGGATGGTGAGGGTGAGGGTAGTCTAGGATGAAAGAGGGAAGAGGAGGAGAAAGGGACGGGAGGGGAGGATGGAGGTTGAGTGGAGGTAGGGTAATTGGTGGGACCTTACCTATGGTGCATATTGCAAGGGCACATGTCAAATCTATTAAGAGTATAAATGTCTTAACACAATAATTAAGTGAGGTGAAGGCTATGTTAACTAGTTTGATGTAAGAATTCCACATCGCATATAAAATCAGCATAATGTACCCCATAAATGCATTAATGTGCACAGTTATGATTTAATAAAAAAATGAAGAGACAAAAAAAGAAACTACAACTCCCAGTCACTTGCATCACAGCTGAGCTCCGCCCACTCCCCGGCTCCCAAGTCCATGGAAAAATTGTCTTCCATGAAATAAGTCCTTGGTGCCAAAAAGGGTTAGGGACTGCTGAGATGGAGCATCCACACTTGGTAATTTGCAACAAGTTTAATATAGTCATTGTTTATTAAGATGCGAGCAGGGTATAAGGTAACTAACAGCAAGGGACTGTGAAACACCCGAGAGCCAGCAAATGAGGAATAATCTAAGTCTCCGGACTGAGGACACAGCAGAGGATTATTAGGGAACCTGCAGAAGGGACTTGGGTGCACACGCGACCTGACGTGCCCTTCACCTTCTTATGGGATGGGCTGGCCCACAGTGTGGCGGCTAGATTTGTGAGAAATAAAACTCTCTGATTTAAGTCTCCCTCAGCCCTCTGACCTCAGTTTGGAGTCTCCCATTGGCTAAACCTGTTTGGCGCACAGAGAGCCAAGGAGGTTCGCACGGAGGTAATTTTCCTGGGGCCAAGCAGAGTAGAGCAGTGTCAGAGGGCAACTGGTTTGGCAATTAATAGCACACTTGTCCTTACTGGGATTCTAAGATAAATCCTTGGGGTTGGAGCAGACATTGTTTTGTGAATAAATAATCACTCTGTGTATTTTTGTTTTGTAAATAGCGGTAGAACTTTATATTATAAAGCAAAATGGAAAAAAAAAATCACGTATGTGAAAAAATGCCTGGTTGAACTTCAGCTAGGGGGTAATATAGCTATGAATAATTATAGCTTTTACAATTAATTTGTTTTCATTTAGTTAGTTCTTGTCTCTCTAATATGATCCTCCGTAGGTGTTAGAGGGTTTAAGTGGCCTGGCCACAGAAGCACAAGCTAAGAAGGGGGAGCCACATTTTAGCATAACAAGTCTTTAGTGTTACCACAATTAAACAGTGAGCTCTGCGTAGAGTGGACATCATCCTTCTAATAGGGAAAATACCTTCACTGTGTATTATTATAACCCTTTCCACTTCCCTTTATTCTCACAAAAGCAATGATCTATTTTGTTTTGTTTCTGCTGTTGTTTACCTGTCTATGTCTCTCCCATTTCATCCAATTTTTTTTTCCTGGTATTATTCCCTGGAAAGCAGATTCTGACATCCAGATAACCATGCAGAATATTTTAGTAGGAAATGTTCTTAGGATCAAAGTCTGAACAAGGGAGGTGTCTACTGGATGGACAGCTGAGGGACTGAGCCTATTTGGGGACTAGGCCTTTGTTTCCTTGTGGTGATTGATCCTTGGATGTAGGCTGTCTCAGGACACAGGCATCACTCTGGATGATGTTATTATCATCATCTGGGACAACCCACAAGGAAAACTAACAACTGACACCTATGGGTCGTTTTGGCAGCATTCCCATCCAGTAGAAGAATAAGTCTTTAATTCCTGAAAAGGGATCTGTCTGCCTGATGCATCACAGGATGCACCACAGTAATTATGAATCTCTTCTTTAATTCATAAGTGAAATAGTATAAAATATGCATGTGCATGCCTACACATATGTACTCTGTTGTATGCATAAATATATAGCTGTAAATATCAAAGAAGGAGGTTACAGCATAGTCAATTAAAAATAGTCACTCCAGTAATACTGTGTAAATTATTCAAGCTATATACTTACATATGCAAAAATGTGTATGTCCATTTCTATTCCATCAATGCTATTTTGCTATTCCTAGATAGCAGAGACTTATTTTAAAAGCTTGTGGATTCCTCAACTGCAAAAATCAATGTGTTCGTGCATCAAAATTGTTTCAGATCCTGGAATTAAGACAATTGATCGCTGTCCATTATAGGCTTAATTTATGAATTCTTGCATCTAGATGATTGATGAGATTGTAAATTCTACATGCTTATGAATTAAAGAAAAATAAATAGAGCCTTCTGATGGCCTTGATTTTATGTTCACAGTTGCCCAAATTTATTTTTATATTCAGGTTTATAAACTGTAATTTATGAATTTGACTTCCTGCTTAACCTCAAACTGTTTTTTCTGTAATCAAAAAAACAGATGTAGAAAAATCAAGCTGACCCTCTGCGATGAGTTCTAGGAGGCAGAATCAGAGCATAGCAGAGATTTCAGAGAAAGGGAAAAGAAACAGCTGTACTCCATATACTTTATTTCATTTAATCTTCACAATACACCCTACTCCAGAGTTATTTTCAAAGAAAAAAATCCAAGTTAAAGATTTTAGATTAACTTCTCTGTGGTCACACATGAAATATTTTTGCAGAGCCAGGATTAAAACCAACTTCTATTAACCCAAAGTCCAAGTTTTAATATACTGTCCTGTTTCAACTGTTAGGAAAATTTTTCAAAGGTAAATTTGAATCTGAGATGTCTAAATGGACGCCTATACAAGATGAGTGCCCTGGTTTAACCCCAGGTAGTTTCTTTGCCTATTTTTCCTATTTGCCATTCTTGACGTGGATATGCGATTATTCGTCTTTGGAAAAGAATGGGTGCAGTTGTGTGAAAAAAGAAAAAAACAAAAAAAGAACTCTTAAAAATGTTAAAAATCTTAAAGCAAATGAACCATTAACGTGTTCAAATAAAAGTTAAATGAAGCTTCTGGGATTCGGTCGGAGATTTGGTTTAAGATTCATCAGTTCTTGGAGAAGCTTGCACCTGTCCACAGATTCTACTTTCCCTCCTTTAATAATTCAGCTGCTGACAGTTGGAGCTTTGCTTCTGCTTCATTACTCTGCTCATGGGAAGTAGAATTTTCTCAAAATTTTGGTGACTTTTCATTTCTTATGTTTAAAGCATCCCTCTCCACCTCTTCCAGGGGTCACACATTTCCACTGTCTCAGACAGATGGACTCTCTCATTTTCATTCAACCTGGTGGTGTTCAGATCCAGGTACTGATTTTTTCCCTTGATTTCCCACTGTTCATTTACATCTTGGCCCCTTAGATAGAGGTGTCACTCCTCTTTCTTTTCTTTTCTTTTTTTTTTTTTTTTTGCCTCCAAATCACAACTCACAGAGTTTGCACCAGTGGAGATATTTTATAGTATTCTAAGGATATAAGGATGAAAAGTTGATGAAATGAAAGTAGAATTAGTATGAAATGGTTTTTCCTCAGTAACATTTGCAATGATAAAAGAACCAAGATATTTTAAATCTATATTTTTCAGGTTTGGAGAATAATCTGTATGCATACATGTGCACATTCCCTCTATTTCTGACGGTTTAATTTTCAATATTTCTTAAGGCCTGGCTTAGATGTCAGCACCTTTAAGTACCTCCTATGTTTTTCTTCTAAATTTCCAAGCACACTCATGTTACCTATACTGAGGCATATTTTATCAAGTCGAATATTGTAACATGTGCTAATATGTTTTTCATGAGTCAGAATATTTGAAACTAGCAAGTTTCAGGAAACAGGAATAAATTTGGAGGGTAAAAAAAAAAAATAGAAAAAAAAGATTTAGAACCAAGCTTCAGGCTCGTAATGATTATGAAACTTAATTTGATTGCTTTATCTTTGTAAGCCTTGTTTTTTCTTATCTCTAAAATGGTGCAAACATCACTGCCAGTCTTATAGCACCATCATGAGAACCAAATTAACAACTATATGTAGAATTCTTAAAATGTTACCATAGAATGTGAAATATGCTACCTTTTAGAAGATGCTTTCTTATGTTATTGATATAAAGAGTTTTGGAGATTAAAAGTCCTGGGTCTCAGATGGCAAGGTGATTGTCCACTCTTGAATTGTAGTGCTTTCATCCAAGAAATGAGAAAAAACAAAACAAATATCAAACAAGAGAAAAGGAAATTTCTCCTTGGCTTTGGTGCAAGACAGGTTTTGTTTGTTTGATTTTGTTAATGTTATAGTAACTCTTGATAGCATTCTTATTATGTCCTTAAATAAATCAGCCCAGTGGCATAGTCTTGCATTATTCTCTTATAACAGGTTTATTGAGATATAGTTTTAGAATATTTTCATCATCAAAAAAGAGATCCTGCACTTTTTTTTTTTTTTTTTTTGCAGTTTTTGGCTGAAGCTGGGCTTGAACTCACCACCTCCAGCATATGGGGCTGGCACCCTACCCCTGTGAGCCATAGGCGCCACCCAAGATCCTGCACTTTTTTAGCTAACATATTCTTCCCTGCCACACACATACAATCTCTCTCCTCCACCCAGGTCCATGCAACCACAAATGTATTTTCTCTAAATATAGATTTGTCTATTATGAACATTTCACATAAATAAAATCATGTAATGTATGGCCTTTTGTAATTGTCTTCCTTCATGTTTTCAAGGTTTATCCATGTTGTTGTTTATGTAAGTGTTTCATTCTAATTTATGGTTGAATGGATTGTGAGGATACATGTACCTCACATGTATCCATTGACCAATTGGCTTGTATCCACCTTTTGGCTGTTATTAATAATGCTACTGTGTACATTTTTGTTCAAGTTTTTGTCTATTTCTATTTAGTATATGCCACTTTTATTTCTATTTGGTGTATGCCCAGTAAAATGTCTGAGTTAAATAACTCTTATATTTAACTTTTTGAGGAACCAACAGCCTGCTATGCACATTAATTACACCATTTACATCCTAACCAGTAATTTATGAGGGTTCTGCTTTCTCCCTATCTTCATATTTTCTGTTTGGTTTTTGCTTTTATTTCACTTTAATGACCATCCTAAGGGTGAGAAGTAGTATTTCAGAGTGGTTTTGATATTCGCTTACCTGGTGATTAGAAATGCTGACCATCTTCTTGTGTGGTTATTGGCCATTAGTATTTCTTTGGAGAAGCACCACCATGTCCAAAGTTACAAAGCTTTACTTCTTTGTTTTCTTTAAGCATTTCATAGATTTAACTCTTACATTTGTGTTAATACATTTTACTCCTGTTGAAGAGTCTTGACACCTGGATGGAAATCAGTTGGCCATATAGAAATCATTTGATGCCTGAGTCTCAGTTTTGTTTCATTGATGTCGATACATATGCCAGTACCGAAGCATCAGTTGATTTCTAGTTGTTAAGCCAACATTGACTTCCAGGGGTAAATGCCACTTGGTCATGGTATATGGAATTACTAGAGGTTCCTCCATTTCTACTGGTAATATTTTATCAGAGAATTTTTTCTTTGGGATAGTGTTTTGATTACTAATTTAATATTTTTGTTAGTTCCATGCTGATTTTCTATTCCTTGTTGAATCAGTTTTTATAATTTGTGTCTTTCTGGGAAATTGCCCATTTCATCTAAATTGCCTAATTTATTGATATGCTAACATTCAGTATTCGAGATAAGTTTTCACCTCAGGATGCTATTCTTACCTGTCTTTTTCTCTGTCTCTCTCTGATAAACTAGTTAGTAACTTTAATGAAGGCACCAGACTTCTAAAAATTCTTTTTCACCACAACCTCCATTGTTTCTAAGAGAATCACTAGGTTTTAACTTCCTCACATTCTGTTGCTAAGTCAGTTCCTTTGGAAAGAGCTTTGGAGAAGTCTTTGATAACCCATCTTCCCCTCTGGACAAAATCTCTGAGTTACTACTCTGGAGTTAAGGATAACCACAGCGGTCCACTTTACTGAGCTTGACAACTGCATTAGAAACTCGGTAGTGGAAGGCAGGAAGTCAGTGACATCTGGGCTTTTTCATCTTACTTACCACTTCACATGGAACACTTACCTTACTAATGAACTGAGTCAAAGATAATTAGAATCCTGTATTCTCAGCAAGCCATGGTCAGGGCAGAGTCTCCATCTCATGAGTGGAGATTGAATGGAAAAATAATGCACCCCCCTTGGACATACTCATGGAAGTTAGGCTCCTCAACAAGGATTTAAGAGACAGCATGATAAATAAGTCCTGTGATTTCTTAGAAGATACCCTAGACCTGCAAAAGGAATTGAGGAGTTGAGGGTAGAGAAAGTCTTTTGTTTTGCACTATACCCCATCTAGAACTCGCAAGAGCAGAGTTTCTGTTACCCTGAGCATGGAGGAGGGTAAAGAGGAACAGATTGATTCTAATGTCTCACACTTCTTCTTTCCCTACTGTATTTTAGTAAATTTTCTTGAATACATGTTTCTTCATTTATTATATGCTATTGCATCCATTTCCAGAAGCCTTAAATGTTTTTTTCTTTATAATTTTCATAAATTTCACTAAGGAAAAGATCTGGAGAACATCTCATGCTGTCATCCCGGTGGTGTATTCCACTCTTTAGTGATTTTCTGTATTTATTATTTCTTTATTGAGATGTACACAATTTCCATTTATTACATATTAGACTTACATAAAAGACTTTCTTTTAGCCTTCAACATAATTATAGCAGCTCCTTTAAAGTTCTTTTCCTCTAATTCAAATATCCACATCATCTCAGTATAGCTTTATAAACTTCTTTTATTTTTATTATGGTTTAACCCTGGTTTATATTTTTTTTTTATTAAGTCATATATCCATAGATCATGAATACATTTATGCCTTAACGGGATTCAATGTGTTCATTATTTGTACAAATTGGAGTACTTACATCCTACTAATCAACACAGCTTTCACCTCATTTACTTAATCACAGTGTTAAGATATTTGTGTTCAATACTTGATAGATTTGACTCGTACCCTTGCAATATGCTCCATAGATGCATAATGGTCCCACCATTAACTCTCCATTGAACTGCTCCTCTACCTTTGAATCCTCCTCCCCCTCTCTCCTTCACCCTGGGCTATAGTTGTGATTCGTCTCTCATATGAAATTGTGAGTGATTATAAATTGGTTTTATAGTAGTACTGAATACATTGGATATGTTTTTTCCATTTCTGAGATACTTTACTAAGAAGAATATTTTCCACCTCCATCCATGTAAATATAAAAGAGGTAAAATCTCCATCTTTTTTTTAATGCTGCATAGTATTCCATGGCGTATATATACCATAATTTATTGATCCATTCATGGGTCGATGGGCATGTGGGCTTCCTCCAAGACTTGGCAATTATTAATTGAGCTGCAATGAACAATGTGGTACAAATATATTTGTTGCCAAGTGATTTTTGGTCTTTTGGATATACACCTAGTAGAGGAATTGCAGGATCAAACTGCAGGTCTACATTTAGATCCCTGAGTGTTCTCCAGACTTCTTTCCAAAAGAACATACTAGCTTTCATTCCCAACAGCAGTGAAGAAGTGTTCCCTTTTCTCCACATCCACGCCAACATCTGTAGTTTTGGGATTTTGTGATGTGGGCTACTCACACTGAAGTTAGATGATATCTCAAAGTGGAAGACAGGCACATGGCTTACAGACAAATGAAAAAATGCTCATCATCTTTAATCATCAGAGAAATGCAAACCTGGTTTATATTTTCCTGCATTACTATTTGCTGGAAACTGGGAGTAATAAGTTGTGGGGAACCGGGACTATGTCATTTTTCCTTACAGGGTGCTGATATTCTCATTAAATTTGTATTAACCGGGCAGGGTCAAAAAGAAAGTATTCATTTAAGAGTTTTTAGTTGTGGCTCAATATTAATACCATATGTTAATGCCACTGAATTCAGGTTCTTCTGTGAAAGTCAATATACCTCAACACTATATTCCAAGTTAAATAGTGGTGTTCAGTTTTTGTTAGAGGTGCCCTTTTAACAATGCAACTATAAATACCTGTGATTACTATTTCCTGAGGGCAGATGTTTCTGATGAACAGGTCATAATTTTTCTTTCATTGCATACTTTAAAAATATGAATTAATGCTTTAGCTTGTGGCTTATGGAGCAGTCTCTGGTGTTTTAAAATAGCATGAAATCAGTTCACCACATCTTAAGCCCTCTCACATTGTAAACCAGTGAAATTAAGCTTGTGAATCTGAAAAACTGAAAAATCACCTCTGGGACTGAGGAATATGTGAGAATAGGACTGAGGAGTCATGATTCCCCATTGATCTTCCCACACACTTATATAGCCTCCATCATCTGGGGGGAAAAGAAAGGTTTTCACCACACTAGTTAGAGGTTCTCAATGTGACCTAGAAAATTCTTGGAGAATTTAAGTTTAAACACTTCTTTTAATGTCCTCTAAAAGGAAAAGCTAAACCTTTATTTCTCAGAATGAAATTGTGATCAAACAAGTGTACCAAAAGGGCTAGAGTGAAATGAATACAGATTGTACTTCCAGGTAAGCTGTCTGCATCTGCCTAGTCATTCTCTAAAATAGTCTCATCATATTCAAATCACTGGGAACACTGTGTATGTTTTTGTATGTGTCATAGTTTATATGCTAACCAAACATTATTCTCAGCCATGGAAATACCCAGCTTTACCAAAGAAATCAGAAAAATTTGACATTTAAGAAACATATAATTTGGAATTATAGCCTTATAGTTTTCTCCTAAAAAATGATCCCCCCCCCCCGAAGACATATTTCGGTTTTCTCCTGAAAAATGGTATCTCTCCCTATTGTATTGCTATTTAGCTCAATACAATAAATACTATAGTAACTTTTAATAGTCTTAGCTTGCTACTTTAAGTAGAACAAAAATTAAGGAGGATAAGAAGGTTAATTGCTTGGCTTGGTTTTTAGATGTTTTATAGATGCCCAATAAAATTTTCTTGAATGATTAACAACTGACATTGAATCAACATCAGAGGAATGAAAGTTTAAAAAATTGGAGCTGTTCCTTGTACAAAGATAAAGTCCCTGTGTCAGCATTCCAACTGGGTGAAATTTAATGGGAAAAGGACATTGGGAATGAGTTGTCCTACTTCCAAGAAGTTTGACTATAAAAGAAAACAGTAAAAACTATCCTGTAGTAATTTAATTTGTTGGCTTTGGTTAAGTAATGTGATTCACTGACTAAAGGGAATGAGAAAAATACTGTTTATTCCTTGGAGATTAGCTAAATTGGTCGCCCTAAAGAGATCTCCTCCAGCATCAGGTCTATAAAAATTTAAGTATCTTGATATTTCAATTAATTGGTCCATTCATCCATTAATAAATTCACATTTAATCTTGAATACATATTTTATTTCTCCAGTTGTGTCAGTTACCAATAATCAAAGTTGTGGAAGATATACATTTCTTAACCCTTCATAGCTCCAGGGAGAGTAGGGAAGACAATTAGCAAAGAGAGAATGTCGACCCTCTGTGACAAGAACTATAACTGAGGAAGAAAAGGGAACTGTGGTCACAGAAAGTCAGAGTCATTCAGCAGTAATACCTTTGATCACAGAGTGGGCAGGCCTAAATGTCACATACCTGAAGATATTATGTCAAATATGCTGGGACCAAACCAAAGTTTGTACCGTCATCATATTAAGACAGTAGTTTGAGAGCCAGAGCAAAACACCCTTTACCATTAGATTATTTTCCTTGGATGTTCCCCTAATATAGTGAGATTTTTTTTTCTTTTTTCAAAGAGACCTCATATTGTCCATTATTATTCTCATTAATAAATTGCTGTGAGATAAATCGATATTAGACCATGAAAAATTTTGGGTTTACGTATGCCTATGTTTTCTTGAATTCAATTGATTGGACTTTTGAGATTTATACACTTATAAATATAAATATATATACCACTTAGAACCTCCAAAGGGTTGATAACAAAAACTTTGGAATCGTCTTGTCAAATAAAGAAAAAAGCCCATTTAGCTATTCTGTAACTATTTTCTGGGGGTGGGGGTGGGGGTGAGGGTGGGGAGTGGGAACTTCCAACCAATATAACATGATAGCTCTTTCCAAGTAGTAGAATGAGATGTATCAAGACAGAAGAGGATTTTTTCCCCAAATAGTAACTAGAAATAGCAAAATAAAATTACCATAAGTTTAATTGTTCTGTTTACACTCTTTATATAATTTTCTCATCATTAGTTTTCTCTCCATTTAAAAAGAAAAGGAGCTATATTATACATCATAGTAAAGTGTAGCCATAGAAGGCCCTATTTACGTCTGTAGATATAATAGATGTTTTAGTGCAGCCTACTGTTTATTTACCTTCTTTTTAAAAAAAAAAAATAACAACTCAATTCTCTTTTGAATAATTGGAAGTTTTCCCACTCAGAACTGGAACCAGACAAGGTTGTCCTCTATCGCCACTATTATTCAATGTGGTGCTGGATGTTCTAACCAATAGCTATTAATTCTTTATTCAGGAAAATTGTAGCTCACCTGTTATAATAATAATGGTGTATATTTTTTCAGGACATCTGTATATAGGTGTGTTAAGAAATTTTCATGAGTCAGGCATATACACTTTGTTGAAAATTTTGACTTAGGTATTGCTATTTGTCATTTATATATGCAAACTGGAAGCAAAAAAAAACAAAAAATAACGTGCTCAAAGCTATATAGTTTGATTAAGGGGAGATGGACTCAAATCATGCAGCAGGATCCTATGGACTAAACTATGGTATGACCAAATAGACCCTTTCATTTTTCCTAAGGGGTATAAATAAGCTTCAGTCCAAATCAAACCAAAGAAATCAATAGATGTTTATTTGGCTTTCAGTAAAAAGATTCATTCTTTCCATATGGACTTGAAACTCTGAACATTTGTCTCTGCTTCCATCTATGTGGCTGAAGCAACAAAAACTATGGAAAGGAAGGTAATGGAAGTTTGGAACTTACTACAGAATTGTTGCCACCATTTGGACCATGAATCCATCTGAGACTTAATCCCTGCATGACCCAGAATTGAAGAGTATATGTGTATAAGCCAATCCATTTATACCAGAATGGTCTGTTTCGTGCAAGGGCATCCTAACCAAGAGGGTCACCAGGTTCACAGATTTCAAAGTTTATTGAGATATTTTCAAAAACAGAATCTTAGGGCCTTTCACTGTCAATGAAAACACAACTTCAAAAATTATATATTGACAACATGGTCACTTTACACTTTGAGAAAAAATAGTGTGTGTGTGTGTGTGTGTGTGTGTGTTTATACACAGACATAATTCATCCATGAGTTTCATGTGCTTCCTGTCATCTTAGCAAAAACAACTATGTGTGTGTGTATTTTGTGTGTGCATCTGTGTTCATACACAAACATATTTCTACTATGGTTCATGTTTATTTTCTAATATGTAAGGTAAAAAAAGGGCCGAGTTCATGCTGTTGATTGTGAATCCAGTACTCTCTCCATGCAGCCGGGAAATACATCCTTTCTTAATGATTAACAAAATTAATGAAGTCCATTAAAATGAATTAACAGACTGATCATCTTTGTCTGATCACATAAAAAAAGTGTTCCACAAAATGTAGTTGATAAACACATTTTTTTTTTCCTTATCTATCCAATACTAGAAAAATAAGACCAGTGGAGTTTGAATGTGCCCTGGAGTTATTTGTTTATCTTGTCATGGAGCATTTAATTTAAAGGTCTGTATTACTCAGATAGACTTCCATGTTTGATCCCTGTGACTTCTGATATGTCTCTCCTAATCTTGACAACAACAAGATTGTGGGCAGATAAAAATAAAATGCATACCATTCATCATGCTACTGGCCAAGAACCACAGATACAAAGAATAATCAATTATGGTCTCTGAATCCCCTGTCTCAGCCACCTCTTTCCCTTCATACTGTCTAGCAAAAACACAGTATCTGTGCAACCGTACAATGCACCTTTTAATAGAGATATCAGCAAGGTAGTACTCATCTTTACATATTCCACACTACCTTACTCCAAACCTTATACAAAGGAGAAGCTCACTAAATACTAGTTCAATTAATTGGAAAATGCCTTGGTTTGTTTCACAAGTCACTTTAACAAACCATTATAATGAGAGATTTTTCTCTGTGTCTAAAGATTTCATATGGAGTAAGATATATCTATCTACACAGCAATATCTATGTATCACAGGAAAAAAACAAACATTCTTAACTTGAAAACATCCTATACAGCCAAATAATTTTTCTCTGGTTATTTTGTATCTTAATCAAAATCTCTAATGGAATCATCATGGCAACTGTTTACCATTTGCTTTTCTCTAGCAAGTGAACTATCTAAGTGGAGGTGATTTCATCATTCCATTCTACCTACATTTTTATATTTTATTACCTAGTCACTACAAAATTCTACCTAGTTCTTATATTTCTTCTTTTGGGCCAAGAACAGTCTGAGTGCTAAAACAAATGATTGTTTTTTTTAATTGCGATTCAGGCTGTTCTCCTGTTCATCTTACCTGGGGATAACAGAGACATTCAGACACAAGAATGCCCCTCTCTACCATTCTAGCAATTCATAGATATATTAACTACCCACTGGAAGCACAGCATAGGAGACCTTTGTCTATAATTCAGACTCAGATTTCCAAACTTGAAATCAAGGAAAAAGGGTATTATAGTAACTTTACACAGAAAGGGGGTCATCACCTATTGGAAACACACTTGATGATTGTATATCAGTTGATATGAATTCTAGTCTTAATTCACTGACTCTCTAGTAACCATGTATAAATCCTTGTTCTTGTTAAGCAAAGGATATCAGACCAGTGGCCAGATGTCTGCTTTATGAATGCTAGATTCACTCATAGTATTGATAAAATACCTTCAGAGATCTGTTTCCAACAGTATTTTAAAATTCCAATCCTGAATGTCTTCTGTTGTAAAATTCTGATAATATTTTCTATCTCATTGGTTGTGGACAGATTTGTTTCAAGATTCAAATAAGGTGATGGATAGGAAATTACTTTAATAATTATAAACCACAGGCTTTGATTTTCTGACTATAAATTGACAACAAAAATAATTGATAAAAGGATACGTGAAGATATTATAATACTTTAAGTCTCTGATTTGTGTGTCAGGCAAAGATTTTCAGGATAATACAAGTTAAGTGTAAATTGTACAACATTTAACTGCATTAAGCCAAGTTACTGAGTCAAGTGGAGGTACACCTGACTCTACTTGTTTGTGCAATCAGGCTCGGGCTAGTATCTTTAGGAATTTCTATCCATATGTTAGGCAATGGCCTAGAGTAAAACATGCTTAGATCAGGGTTCTTTGCCAGGTAAGGCTGCTGTAATGCTGCCTAGAACAGCTGGAATATATTTTCAAAGGGTAAACAATAGCACCTAAATAGCTGTCTTGCCATGATTTAGAGATTTTAAATTTATCCCTATGTTTAATTCATCATAAAACTCTCTTCTGACATTTTAATATGCATTTTTTAAAGCATCATGCCTGTTAAAATTTGCCTTTTTAAACATTTCAGAATGTTAGGGAGTAACTGGGTTTTGTTTATATACTTCGTTTTTTGAACAGATTGTATCAAAATTATAAGGGTGACCTTGAACCAGATCGTGTGCACTGTATCCAATAGGTGTGAAGTTACCCATCTCCTGCTCTCTTTCTCCCAGTTTGATTTTCACTGAGATTTACTTCCATATGTGTACTTATGTGTTGATGGATTAGTTCCAGCTTGTATTCAGTACATGTGTTTGTTTCTTCTTGTGATGTTTCACTTAGAAGAATGGTTTCCAGTTCCATCTAAGTTATCACCTAAGATACTAGATCTCTATTTTCTAGGGCTAAGTAGTACTCCATAGCGTGCTTATTGATCCATTCATGTATTGGTGGGCACTTGGACTGTTTCCACATCTTTGCAATTGTGGTTGTGCAGCTATAAACATTCAAGTGCAGGTTCCCTTTTAATAAAATGACCTTCATTTTTTTACTTTGGGTAGATACCCAGAAGTAGGATTGTTGGATTAAATGGTAGGTCTGCATTAATCTCTTTGAGGTGAAAGACACAGTATTTTTCACAGTAGCAAACAAGAAAATAAAATAACTAGGAATATACATTAACAGAAGAGGTGAAAGAATTATAGAGAGAATTGTGACACTCCGAGAATAAAATTGCAGATGCTGTAAACAGATGAAAAAATATACCATGTTCATGGATTAGCAGAACCAGGCTATACTATCCAAAGTGATTTACAGACTACTGGATGCAATTACCCTTAAAATATCAATGCCATTTTCTGCAGATCTAGAAAAAACAATTCTACATTTTGTTACCAGAAAAGACCCCCAAATAGCCAAAATGATGTTATGTAATAAGAACAAAGTGGGAGGCATCACTTTACTAGACTTCAAGCTGTACTTTCAGGCTATAGTAACCAAAACAGCATGGTATTTGCACAAAAACAGAGATGTATACTTATGGATAAGAGCAGATAACCTAGATATGAAATCATCCTGATATTCTCATCTGATTTTTGACAAAACATATAAAAACATACACTGGGGAAAAGAATCCCTGTTCAATAAATAGTGCTGAGAAAACTGGACAGCTACCAGGAAAAAGACTGAAACAGTATCCACACCTCTCACCACTCACAAAAATTAACTTGCAATGAATAAAAGACTTAAACCTAAGGCAGTGAACTGTAAGAATCCACTTGGGAAAAGTATCATTCATAAGGAAAAAAAAAAAATTAATGAGTAAGACCCCAAAGCAATCACAACAAAGGCATAAATACATTAACAGGATATGATCAAATTTAAAAACCTCTTGACAGTGAAGGACACGATTAAAAGAGCAAACAGATGACCCACAGAATGGAAGAAAATATTCATAGGCTGTACATCTGATAAAAGACTGACAACCAGAATCTACAAAGAACTAAAGCAAATCAGCAAGAAACATCCAAAAAACCCTCATTAAAAAGCATGTAGAAGACATGAACAGTAACTTTTTCAAATGAAGGTGTATGAAATGTACAAATGTCAGAAAGGCTAACAAATGAAAAAAAATTAAAAAGTTCAGCATCTCCAAACATTAGGGAAATGCAAATCAATATCACAATGATTTATCACCTCTTAATAACAATTTCTAAAACAACTGATGCTGGCATGGATGTAGAAAGAAAGGAATTCTTATTTCACTCACAGTGGGACTGCAAACTGGTACAATCTCTATGGAAATTTTGCCTTTTAGTTGCCTATCAGTTGAAGAATTTCAGTGACAAAGTTAGTGTTTGGATTTTTTTTTTTAAATGAGAAAAAGATAACAAAAATGAGGGAAGTAGACAGCAGGAATAACTATTTGAATGTTAGGACACCAGTCCCTCTTGAGGGAAGATGAGAACACTAGGAGGTGAAAATACAAAAATGAAATTCAATTTCTCTAAACTATGGAGTGCCCATGTAAGTTGACATAGAAAGTAACTGAATTCTTAACTTCACCTTAAATCAGTAGTGGCTTATTTGTCATAATAAAACCAGAAGTCTCAATGAGACCATCTAAGGCCCATGTTATTTCCATTTCTTTGCTCCATCACCCTAGAAGTAGTAACTTCAAACTGTGTGATTCTTACCTCATAGTTCTATGACATTGCTGTAGATGCTTGTTGCATCGTTGGGTATATCTTTTATGTTTTCATAGCAGAAAAAAAGTAAATATGGCAAAAGTGCAATACAATTTATTCTAGGATGAGGCCATAGTTTTATATAGATGGAAATCCCTTCCTTGCTAACTTACTCTTATTTTGTATTAGCCAGGCCTGGGTACAATGCAATTCTTTAGAGCAAACCTGGTCAAAAGAACAAGATTTTTAAAAATAGTAAAGATTAATGATCCTTTGAGTGTGAAAGCCCAGGAATCTAATTTTTAACAAGTTCTCCAAGTGATTCTGACGCATGAAAAATTTGGAGAACCAACCATCTAAACATATTGGGTGATATCTATTTGTCTCAGTTCAAGGACATCTTATCCACATTCTAAATGAACCAGAGATTTGACAAGAAAGAAATCAGGTGTGTGAGGGGGTGGCTGTTGGAAACCCAATTCCAAGGCACTCTTAGGAATACACCTAAACTCTTTAAAATGTTTGGTTTTTTATTATGAGATTAATTCTAAGTACATATCTTTCATATTACAAGAGAAAATAGAAATAATATACTGGAAGAAGACTCAATATTAACAAGAAATGATGAAACAAGAAATAAGCAAAAAAATAAGCAAGATTTGCTACTACAGTGGTGTTGTGAAATTGGAGTTGAGAGTCAAGCTGCAAAAATAATCCAATTTTTGTTGTTGTTGACTAAGAGGTGCATCCTTCAGCCTGGATGACATTTAGAATATAACTCTGCTGTATAATATAGTATTAGTACAGTAAATACTCTGAATCAACCCAGAATCATGAGAAAGCAATTCAATTATAGAGAGAAACCTTTTCCTGAAATAATAGCTAGAGCAAAGCATTTTGCTAAGTTAATTAAAGAAGCAAACATCCACAGAAATTAGTTAATTGGATATTGCATTCAAAGGGGACATTTATAAATTGCAGTAGAGGCTAAAAATAAATTTCTTATAGTAATAGTGGCTTTCGAAACTGACCAATGAAGACACAGACAGCATGAGAAGAGAAAGTCATGGAGCATAAAAAGAGGACAGAAGAAAGTAGGCAAAAGAAATGTGACCAGATTGCCTCTTTATGGGCCATATTGTCCAAGAATTCTGGTTCGTCCTTTTTGTGAGAAGGAATTAACATTGATTTTCAAAATAAATGAGATAATAGCAATACGTTTAGTCTTTAGAATTAAGCAATATCAAGGACATAGGAAACTTTATCTCATTCTTATTCTGAAGTGCAAGTTGACACATTCTCATTTTATGATCTTGTTATTTATGCTACCTTGACACCCTACCCCCAACTCAAAACAGCCTTGGTCCTAAAAGTGAGAGAGGCATATGTGAATACTAAGTCAAAATCCAAGTGTCCAAAGAAGAGTATGCACCCTTCACCTTCAACAACAATTGTTTCTGACTAAATTTGCCATGTGCTCAGAAGTACTTAGTGAATTTTTTTTAAGTACCTAAGAGATAAATGATTAGTATTATCTTTAAAATACCCTGATGTGCTAGTATGAAAAAGAAAGGGGAATGTTTTTGTGATCTTTCATGGCTGATGAAAGAAGGTAACTCCACCACCAACTGTTACCTTCTTTTTCTTTCTTTCTTTCTTTCTTTTTTCTTTTTTTTTTTTTTTTTTTTTTTCCTTTTTCTCTTCGTTTGCTCCTGTGGTTTTCTATAAGCGAGCGAGAACTGAGGACCTCTGTTACCTTCTTAATGCAAAACAAAACTCTCCATGGATAGGCATATTTCTAATTATTTTAGTCAGAAGAGATGGTTTATACTAGATCAGCTTGGTAACTAATGGGAAAAGAAATCCTCAGACACTTTGATACTGGGTATATTTTTTGCCTGACTAGACTAATTTGTCACGGGCAATCAATTTGGTCACTGAAGAGAAACAGGGCATGTCTAAGATTAACTCAAAATATATTTGTACTTCAGAGCTTATACCTGTCAAGTGGGATATTCTTTTAAGTCAA
This sequence comes from Loris lydekkerianus, assembly GCA_963574355.1. Taxonomy (NCBI): domain Eukaryota; kingdom Metazoa; phylum Chordata; class Mammalia; order Primates; family Lorisidae; genus Loris; species Loris lydekkerianus. The sequence goes on along the minus strand of CAUYPK010124858.1, from coordinate 3,286 downwards.
CCCATTGTTGCTCTGACTTAAATTCTTTCCACAGCGTAACAAAAGAGCAGTAATTTTAAAATGGTATTTTAAGTGAAGCTATTTATTTATATTTTACACTAGATTTTTATGTTTCAAAACCAAAATGAATCATATGATATAAAATGTTTCTGTGAAAAAAAGATGCATTGAAAACAACAATACAATTTTATGGAGAAAAAAGGTACAGAATTCTAGATTGTATAAATATTCACAGTGAAATATGCTACAGTGTTGAAATATGCCCTGTGAAATATGCAATTCACAGGGCAAGTTACAGTAGAAAAAGTATCAACCTTCACAGAATATTGAAGGTCATAACAATGGTCTTATCTTGGTCACTGTCTTATGCTATGTCCCAGAGGAGGTCACTTCTCCATTGTTAAATAAAAGGGCTGAACCCACATAACCATTCATAACCACTCTCATCCTTCAGAATTGAGTTTGTGAATTTTAATTTTAAAAGTACCTAAAAGCACGTGTGTTTTAAAACAAACTTATTAGAGGCCAGACGTGGTAACTCACACCTGTAATCCTAGCACTCTGGGAGGCCAAGGCAGGTGGATTACTTGAGCTCAGGAGTTCAAGACCAGCCTGAGCAAGAGTGAGACCCCCATCTCTAAAAATAGCCAGGCCTTGAGGTAGGTGCCTTAGTCCCAGGTACTTGAGAGGCTGAGGCAAGAGAATCACTTGAGCCCAAGAGTTTGAAATTGCTGTGAGTTATGATGACAGGGCACTCTACCAACAGCCACAAAGTGATAATATTCTAAAAAAAAAAAAAAATATATATATATAATATATATATATATATATATATATATATAAAAAACTACATATATATATATTTTACATATATACCTATATACTCGAGTACAAGCCGAGTTTTTTCGGCACAAAATTTGTGCCGAGTTCGGGTTTTTCGGCACAAATTTTGCACCGAAAAACTCGGCTTATACTTGAGTCTATATGGTATATGTATTCTATATATATATATAGAGAGAGAGAGACTACATTTTCTTTATCCACTCCACAGTTGATGGACACATAAGGTGATTCCATATCTTTGTACTTGGGAATTCTGCTGTAATAAACAGTAGAGTTACCTTCTTGATAAAATTGACTTTTTTTTCCTTTTGATATCCCCCCTAATATACAGTAGTGGGATTGCTAGATTAAATGGTGGGTCTACTTTTAATTCACTCTGGAATCTCCACACTGTTTTCCATAGAGATTGTACTAACTTACATTTCTACGAACAGTGTATAAGCATTCCATTTACCACTGCATCCACACAACATCTGTTTTTTGACATTATAAGAATGGCCATTCTTATGTGTGTACATGCTATGATAGTTTCGTGGTTGTGGTATTACTAATGTTGAGCATTTATCCCCTGTATTTGTGCTGGATATTTGTTAGCTTATTTAAAAAAAAAAAAAAAAAAATCTGTTCTTTTCCTCACATTTGATCGTGTTTCTTTTCTTTATGCTGATTTCTTTGAGTTCTTTGAAGAGTTTGAATTTTAGTCCTTTGCTAGATATATGGTTTGTGAATATTTGCTCCCATTCTGCAAGTTGTCTATTTACTCTGTTGATTATTTCCTTTGCTGTGCAGAAACACATAATTATTTAATTTAATTAAATCCCATTTATTTATTTTTGTTTCTATATTTCTTTCTGTGGCCTCGGTCATAAATCTTATGCCCATGCCAATTTTAAGATTTCTTTCAGAACTTTTATGGATTCAGATTTCACATTTATTTCATCAATCCATTTTGAGTTAATTTTTATACATGTTAGGTAGAGGGATTCAGTTTCATTTTTCTGTCTGAATCTCTTCAGTTTTCCCAGTGCCATTTATTGAAAAGGGCCTCCTTTTTCCAATGCATGTGTTTGCCTGCTTTGTTGAAAATCAATTGGTTGTGGCTGTATGACTTTATTACGGGGCCCTCTACTCTGTTCCAGTGATCTTTATACCAGCAGCATGTTGTTTTGGGTGCTACAGACTTGTACAATTTGAAGACTGTCAACATGATACCTCACTGTCCTTTTTGCTTCAGATCACTTTGGCTAGTTTCTTGAGTCCATGTGAAATTTGGGGATTGTTTTTTCTAGTTCTATAAAATTATGTTGGTACTTTGATGAGAACTACATTGAATCTATATATCACTTTGGACGCTATGGGCATTTTGACAATGTTGATTCTTGAAAACCACAAGGATGGGACATTTTTCTATTTGTGTCATTTATTATTCCTATCATCAGTGTTTTCTAGTTTTCATTGTAGTGAACTTTCACCTCCTTGTATATTTCTAGTTATTTTATTTCCTTTGCAGCTATTGTAAATAGTATCGAGTTCTTGATTTGATTCTCAACTTGACTGTTATTGGTATATATAAATGCTACTAACTTGTGTTCTTTAATTTGTAACCTGAAAATTCATGGAATTTATTTATTTAATTCTAGGAGACTTTACGAGGAGTCTTTAGGATTTTCTAGAGATGATATCAGATCACCAGTATACAGAGATAATTTGACCTACTCTTCTCTGATTTAGATGGCTTTTATTTATTTTCTTGACTGATTGCTCTGACTAGGATTCCAGTACTACATTGAATATTAGTGGTGACAGTGAGCATCTTTGCATTATTCCAGTACTTAGAGGGGAATGCCTTTAACTTTTACCCATTTAGTGTGATATTGGTTGTGGTTTTGTCATAGATGGTTTTATTATTTTGAGTCATGTCCCTTCTGTACCTAGTTTATTAGGTTTTTTAATCATAAATAGGTTTGAGATTTTCTCAAATGTTTTTCTGCATCTATTGAGATGATTTTATGGTTTTTGTTTTTAATTGTGTTTATATAGTGAATCTCATTTCACTATATGTGTGGTGTGTGTGTGTGTGTGTGTTGAATTATCCTTGAATCTCTATGATGAAAACCAATTTACCATTGAGCTATGTCTTTGTTATGCTGTTGGATTCAGTTTGGTAGTACTTTGTTGAGGATTGTTCTGAAAGATACTGGGCTGCATTTTTTTTTTAATTTTTTAGTATGTACATTTTTATTTATTTATTTATTTATTTATTTATTATAGATAAAAATATGCACCATAGATGTGGCCTGGCCCATTACCCTCCCTCCACCCAAACCTCCCCCCTCCCTTCCCCTTCCTTGGTCCTTTCCCCATAGTCTTGTGGTATAGTTGGGTTATAGCCTTCATGTGAAAGCTATAGTTTAGCTTCATAGTAGGGCTGAGTACATTGGAT
>CAUYPK010124857.1:0-28638 GCA_963574355.1 Loris lydekkerianus | reverse complement strand
TTTCATTTCTATTGAAATGTTTTAAGTTCTAGTATTTCCTTTTGATTCCTTTTTAGAGTTTTCAACTCTCTGCTCACATCACTCATCTGTTCTTCCATGTTGTATACTTTTCCCATTAGCATCCTTAACATATAAGTTATTTTAATTTTTCTGTCTAATAAACCCAAAGTCTGTGTCGTAAAAAAAAAATAAATAAATAAATAAATAAATCACTGCTGCTGTCTTTTTCCTTATATTTATCATCTTTTATTTTTCCTCATGCAAAATTGTCTTGATTAAAAAAGCCTTTATATGCAGTTAATTTGTAATGTTTCTGCTCATTTTGCCATAATTTTACCATTGTCTTACCCAGATGCAATTTTCAGTAATTCTGAATCACAGAGTATGATAAAAATTGGAACTTAGGAGTTTGAGTCTTAAATGTTTGTCACATTGTCAAGCCCTCTCAGAAGTCAAGCCCAAGTTTTGAAGCAGACGATTTAATACTGTTTAGAATTAGCTCACCCTAATCTTGTATAAAGTGCTAGTTTCTCCACGCTATGAAATGTGTAGTAAGCCAGTGTTTTCTGTGACCAATGAAGCTCTGTTTTAAGGGAGATTATTCATTGGCAAAGTAGTATTTTTCATGCTCAAAAGTGAAAAAAAACTCCCTGATCAAATAACTGGAACATTTGGTTAACCCAATTAATCAGCAAAATAGGCACTGAAAGTTTTTCATGGTACTCGTGAACTACACTTAATCATCACTGCGCCAAAAGTGCAAGTCAAATGGCCCTGATGCCAAGGATAGAGAGAAAACTATCCTTCAAGAAAGAAAACGTTAAAAGTCAAAACCCCAAGATAAGGATGGATAAGGATTTCAGAGAAATTACTCAAAAGTCAGGGGCACACTGGAAGGCAGGAACTGTGTTTGCAGCTGATATAGGGATTAGACTGTTACCTGTCTCTTTTTGATGTTGATAAAGAGATCATTTAAGTGACGGACGGGATATATTTTGATTGCTGTTGAATAGGTTGTCAGGTCCAAATAACAAAGTTACAAAACTGTGGTATAAATGGAAAATCCTGGTTCTATGGCCAAGTGCTAATGCTCAGACTCTGACAGGGCTTTTAATACCAATAAGATCACCCTACAAGGATGTAGGAAGGTATTTACTTAATCCAGTAACATCTGGGAAAATTAGAGAAGGAATGTAGGAACATGATGTTACCTTTGCATAGAGCCTCATAGTTCAACAAGAACCAAGCAATGGTAGGATCTTATAATTTAATCTGTCAGAGCATAATTACAGTTTATGAGTTTATGAGAAATAGCTACTAAAAATGTGAGATTGTCTTAGAGGTGTAATGCTTGAAATTCAGACTTGGAAATTAAAGTTGATAAAAACTGTATTAACTTCTATGTAGTCACTACCCAAAACCAAGCTAATTAAGTGAAAGTCTAAATGCTCAAGATACCTCCGTTCAAATTGCCAGAGTTCAGGAATATCTTTATCCATACAGTCTGCCTTCTATCTATCTATATGTATCTATAAATAATTATATCAAATAAAACCAGGAATGACATTATTCTCCAGTAAGATTTTTAGGGCCTATTTTACTGTGTTTATGCCATTACACAAAGAATCTATTTTATTTGGGCCCAATTAAAATGGTTAAGAGATAGAGTACTTTTAAGGGAGAAGAATAAATTTAAGAGGTTATAAATTTTTTTGATATTGAATGCATTGAATACATGGCATATATCATACCAAATGGTGTACAAATTAATCTACAGTGTGTAGTATGTTTAAAGTAAAGAAACATGGATTTATATGTATATCCCACTTATTTAAAAATGTATGTATGTATGTACAAAATATTTGTAAATAAATTTATAAGTAAACATAAAATACAGTAGAACCTTCGTAGTTGACCAACATCCTACCTTGACCTCCTCCTAATTTTCGCAGACGGGATATGCACCACATGTACTCAGCGGAAGTTCCTTATGTTGACACCTCTGGGTATTGACCAGTTTGTTACAATCCCTTGGGTGGCCAATTTATGGAGTTTCTACTGTATCAACACTTGTGTCAATTATAGGTTTGTGTAGTGTTTTATGAGTAATGCCGCAGTAGATTTGGATAGAGGATACAAATCAATGACAGGATTAGTTATTGCAAAAGTATCAAAAGGTTTATCCTTGTATACAGCCTCCCTTAAAAGGAAAAAAAGAACTATGCATATGGTCAGAAGTTTCAATTATTTAAACAACACAAAATTATGAGAATTTATAAATCGGAAGTTTGAAATCAAAGCACATAACTCAGTTACATGGGAAGTAAGACTCTGGCTCACTGTAGCTCAGAAGATGAGAAAAGGGCAGTGGCCACCTAGGTGGTTTCACTGTTCTCCAGAATGAGCCTGAATATTTATGACAATGCATTCATCATCTGGAATAGCACAATAAGATAATCCGTAACAGAAGTGACTTGCAGCTTCCCTCCCCACCAAAAATGTTGTCGCCAAGCTCTATAAATCTTATTTAATGGGCTGGTCTCCTTCCTTGTTGTGGAATACCGACCAGAGTCCTGCTAGGTCTCTTTAGCTGCTGTCTCACCCCAGGAAGGAAGTTAGTGGCTTTCTGGAGATGTTCTGTAGACTTAATAACATACACATCTCTAGAAAAATGTAGATGCGTGGCTATGTGCAAAGGAGATGTAACAGATTTCTTTCTTTCAAAATAAAAACTGGGAGTCAGATATGTGGGAATATGAAAGTTTAGTCTTTGGCAAATACAGTTTTTAAAGATTGCGTTTTAAGTAATGAAGTTCAATTTTTTTTGATCACTCATAGGAGGTTGCAAGTAAAAAACAAACATAGAAATAATAGGAGAAAATCAAGTTGTTTTTATAATTTGATATGTATAAACAGAATCTAACTGAAGTCTAAAGTCTTTATTACATCGTGTGAATTGATATTCATTGTAAAACCTTCTGCTATGATAAGCACATCAACATGATGCTTACTGATAATTCAGACTTTCCTAGGGACCATAGCACTTTTTTCCGTTATAAATCAGTCTACTCAGAATGCGCCTAATACAGTAAACTCTGAAATATTTTCTCTCTTCACGTACATCGTAATATTATGGCCCTAGATATATTTATTAATCTCTTCTGGAAAGATTATCATGGGAAAAATTCACATTATGATATTAATAATTTAAGCCTTTTCTTACTTGCATAATAAATTGCCCTTTATTGAGGCCTTGTAATGTGCCCAGCTGTTTGATCAATGCTCTGCCTGCAGTATTTTTACTAACCCTTACCGTAGCTTTTTATGAGAGGGATGTGTTACCATACTCCCTTTTACAGTTAGGGAAACCGAGGGATTAGCAGATTAGGGATTTTTCCTCAGATCTCACAGATGCTACGTGGTAGAACCACAGTTAGTATCTCAACCAGTGTCTCTCCTGATTTCAAACTCTTCTTACAATTTCCCCTCAGTTCCTCTCTCTCATCTGCCTTGTTCACGACATGATATTTAGTCATCACAATGAATTCAATGTTTGAACTTTAGCAAAAATTCTTCCAGTACTACCCGATGTTTCAAATAATTTGGAGGAGTTTTATATGCGTTCCTTGTACACCAAAGTGTAAGAAAGTATTTACATGTCACAGAAACACATTCTTAACTTGTTAAACTTCTTTCCATTAAGTTGTTAAACTGTTTATAGTGCAAACTGGCAAAGAAGTTTGACTCATTATTTTAATGTAAAAACTTAGTATCTTCCAGTTGTATCTTTTAATGTTTACATATTAGCTTGAGAATCTTGGCTTTTCTACATTTGTAGAAGCCAATATTTGAGTTGAAAGGCAAATTACAGATTATCATTAGTCCAGTATCACACGTAATACACTTGTCCTCTGTACAAGTCTGACATGTAAGTGGCAAACTTGTCCTAGAAAAAGTGTGCCAGGCCTCATTGCTGAGTATCACTACAGTCACCAGAGGGCCAAGGGGAATCCCTCAAAGATGCATAGTGATATTGACCAATGCAATATATAGCACTTTTTCTAGGATGAGATCACCAACTTAATTGCCAGACCTCTTATAAAGACAGCTCTGATGGACATTTCAGAAAAAGAGTTCCAAAATTGCTTTGAAAGGTAGACCAGGCACTGGTGTCAGTGCGTAGCTTCCCAAAGGGAGGACCTCTCAGGTGACCGTAGTAACATGCAGCAATCAGGTACGTGACACTTTTCCTGGGATGAGTTCACAAACTTAATTGTATGACTTTATATGTTTCCTCAATAGCCTCTTTTATTATCTTCAGTGATAAATTTATCAAGTATCCTATACTTTCTATCGCTATGCTGAAAGTAGCTGTACATGTGAAATTTAATACATATTATTTGATTTGTAAAAATGTATCATAATATCAAGGTAGCCATCAACAGATGAATAAAGAAAAGCTGGTAAATACATATAATAGAATACCATTCAGCCTTGAAAAAGAAAGAAATCCTGTTATTTTCATCTGCATAAATAAACCTGGAGGGTGTTATATTCAATGAAATCAGATAGGCGCAGGAAGACAAGCTCTACATGATCTCGTATAGATGTGGAATCTAAAAAAGTGGAACTCACAGAAGCAGAGAGTAGAATGGGGGATAAACCAGGAGCTGGGGGAGGGAAAGGAGGGTTGAGGAAATATTGGTCAAAATAGGAGTTGGTTCAACAGGTCTGTTGTACAACTCAGTAAGTATAGTTAATACCAAAGTATTAAATTCTTGAAAATTGCTAAGAGAGAGTTTGAGTATTCTCACCACATAAGAATGATGAAGTATGTGAGATAAGACATGTTAATTAGTTCCATTTAGCAACTTAACAATGTATATATATTTCAAAGCATCGTGCTGTACGCAGTAAATGAATACAATTTTTGTCAATTAAAAGAATTTCAAAAACTACGAAGGTAGTATTACAAATAGCTGTTTTAAATCTATCATGAATGAATAACAAATGTTATGGTAACAGTAATACATGGTTCATTCCCTTTCTAAAGTGAGTAATTTTCACGGCCTTAGTTATCCTTTGGGAATGTTTCCTCCATTACTTAAAACAGAGATTCTAAGGAAAATGTCAATTTTTTTTTCTGGGTTAACGTGAGAGGGCAAGACTGGAAACATAATTTAAATAAACACCATTTTCCCTTCCAAACCAAAACTTTTTGCCCCATCCAACTTTTTTTTTTGATTCTTTTAAATGATTTCTGTACTGAGTTTAATTTGTATTTCTGGACATAATATACAGAATCAAGAGGACATTCTAATTTCTTCAAAGTCTTGGTTTCCTATCATTAATTTCAAACTAAATTAATTTTCTTCTTCCATTTTTTTCACTCTTCTTCTAACTTTCGTTCCTGTCTTTTTCCTTCCCCTCTGTTGCTACGTTTTTATTAAATACTTATGTAATATACCACGCTCTTGCCAGGAGTCATGATTTCTCAATATCTTCTTATTTTTTCCATCCCTTTCCCTCTTCTTTAATAAGATTAGTTAGTTCTGTGTCCAGGAGGAAAAGTCTCACAATCAATAAAATGGTCTCTCTACTTCAGAATGATTATCTTCTAAAGACTGTAAGGAGGTGACTGAGCACTTTTAGAAAGTATACAATTGAGAGGGAGATTCCAGATGCCAAGAGCCTGGGAAATCAAATCACCTCTCTTAATCTACAGTCAGGAAATATTTCTCCTTCAATGCAAACGTGGGGAGATGAGGTGATTTTTGGTATGTATTACATGGCATTAGTCAGAGACGATCTCTGAATTCATTGATCAGTTCATAAATACATTTTCAAGGGAATACATTTCATACCACTGAAATGTTTACTAAGCAACTCTGTTGATTTGATTTCTTTTTGTTGCTTTCCTTGGTATTAAGACCAAGTGTGTTCCCCAGGGTATAATGAGAGCAATATCTAGAAAGGTAATAAGGTGAAAATCGCACTTACTATAATGCTTTTTATTACCATTAATCTTTTATGGTCCCTTTTTTTTCCAATTTCATTAAGTTATACATCTCAAGTAAATTAAATAATATTTTCATATTTTTTTTTCTGTCTTGTCAGTTTCTTTACTATGGCTGACATGTGATCAAAATAAAGGTATTACTTGGAGGCTAGAACTTATTTGTGGGCTAGCTGGCAGTAGAAAGCATCTTGACAAAGCTGTTGATTCTAGTTAGAAACAACCAACTTAGGAATATACATTTTACTTCCTCTGTCACTGTAATACTAGAGATGCCATATCCTTTTGAGTGTTTTATCATCCTGCTAGTGAAGAATTTCTTCCTTTGCTCTGTTTAACACAGAGATGTTCAACCTGTGGCCTGTGGGCTGCATGCTGATTTTATGAGGACTTTTTTGCGTATCTGTGGTGTCAGACATCATGAAAAGTATACATGGGCCTTTTTTTTTTTTTTTGCTAATCGGCTTTCTTAAGTGTTTGTATATTTAATGTGTGGCCCAAGACAATGGTTATTCTTCCAACGTGCAATAGAGAAGAAAATAAAAAAGATTGGACACCCCGATTGAAAATATCTTCGCTTACTTTTTGACATGGTGAATGTCTGATTAGTATTCCTGTTATAAAACAATTCCATGATTTTGAAGATAGATTTATCTTATTAGCTGTTTGTTTGGCAGATTCAACTTTATTTCTTTGAAGTATAAAAGGGGCGATGTGTTTTTGTTCACTAAACTATCTTTTTCTACTTACAAGACAATATAAAGTGATAATTGTCATTTGTGGTGGGAACTAAAATCAGATAATTGTAAATGAGAAAATCTACCAAGAAGAGTTTAGACTAAGACAGACTGAGTGTAATGGTAAATAATTTTTTTCACTCATAAATTCATTAATCCAAAATTTGGTGATTACTTAGTGCTTGTCTAGTGTTGTGCCAGATGTAGTGAATACAAAAATAAGACTTGTTTCTGACTTTACCTAATTCCCAGACTTTATTAAAAAGTGCACACATACATACATGTGCACATACAATATCAAATGTGCAGTTATTATCTTTTTTGCCAGTACATCACCAGTTCTTATATAAATATCTAACATAGACTAAATCCTAAATGATTACACGGTCTATGCTTTTTTACAAAGTATGATTTATAGTCAAAGTGCTAGAATCTTAGCTCTAAACTCCTGTTCCCCACCATCCAGATATATGGAACCCTTCTACCACCTCTAAATGTGTTTCTAATGTCCCTTTATAGACAACTTACCCCCACCAAGAATTAACTACCATTCTGATTTTTACACAAAAATTATTCTGTTCTTGAACTTCATATGCATGGACTCATTTGTATCTGGCTTTTTTCATTCAACTTCATTTTTCTGATTTTCATTACACTGTGTTATGTATATTTAGTTTATACATTTTTTGGTATGTATTATATGGCATTAGTCAGAAACGATCTCTGAATTCATTGATCAGTTCATAAATACATTTTCAAGAGAATACATTTCAAACCACTGAAATGTTTACTAAGCAACTCTGTTGATTTGATTTCTTTTTGTTTCTTTCCTTGGTATTAAGACCAAGTGTGTTCCCCAGGGTATAATGAGAGCAATATCTAAAAAGGCAATAATGTGAAAATCACACTTACTATAACGCTTTTTATTGCCATTAATCTTTCATAGTCTCTTTTTTCCAATTTCATTAAGTTATATATCTCACATGAATTAAATAGTATTTTTATTGCTCTGTATTATTCCTTTATGTGGCTATAACACAATGTATTTGTCCATTCTTCTGATGACAAACATTTCAGTTATTTTTAGTTTGGGGCCATAATACATAAAGTTGCAAGGTGTATTCTAGTTATTTTCTTTTAATGAACAGATATAGTCATTTGTCTTTAGACTTTGCCTAAAAAGAGAATTGCTAGGGTATAAACTACATATAAGTTGAGCTTTGGTAGAGTGTATCAAACGTATTTCTAAAGTTGTTGGATCGGTTGATACTCCTGGGTCACAGTCAAATTTTGGCATGTAATAGCACAATAGATTTATAGGCAATACACAGCATGACTAAGGCAAAAAGTCCAACTTTTGTCTCTGGCAGAGTCAAGGTGGATTCTCATCAATGACAACATTTTCATCGAGCATTCACTCCTTTAAGATATACAAAGAAAAAGGTTAGGAGCTCATTTCAAGAGTTTCCTTTTAAGTTATACGAGCTAGAAAGTCCCGAAATGTATGATCAGCAGCAAAAAGTGAATTGTGATAAGACAAAATGTAATAGTTTCCTGAGAGCACATTCTATGAATGAAATATGTAAATTTGTGGCCCAATAGCTTCACCATTGACTCATGATCAGTTGAAGACTTTTCATTTCCTTCATCTAAATCCTACTGTCATAGGCAATGACATTTTTCTTTCAGGAGAAATAGCTTCTCAATTTCCAGATATGGGTATCTAGACACCAGTACGATCCACTGTGTTTGGAACTCGCTGTCTCTCTAGAAGGGCCAGTGCTCTTTGGTTTATATAGACTTAATCCTCTCTGTTTGATTTTAAATAAATAAACATACAGCTTCAATCCTTCCTTTTTAGTTTACCATAAATAAAAAGCCTTGAAAATAGACTTAACTTGCTCCATAATTTATTGAGTTATTTTTTGATAAATTTTTTTGTTTTGATAAATCATTTAAAATAATGTTCTAACTACCCATATATTATAATTATCATTTGAATTACTATTAGTAGGTATTAGGTGTGTAGGGAGAGTATGATCAGAATTTTAAGGCTGAAATAGACTTTAAATGTTTAATTTTAATTTCTATAATACCTTACTATTATTTGTCAAAAAAAAAATCACTTAGGCTGGTAATTGTGGCATAATTTTTTCTCAAGGTATATAATATTAGCAGTTTATAAAGTGTAGAATATTCTCTGTATACCAAGAATTAACAAGTTTCCTGTTTTCTTGTTCTGATTATAGCTTAATATCAAAGCCCTCAAAATCATGTTACTTTTCCTGTGTGTCCTATTAACCAGCTAATGTTTAATGCTACAATACATCCCACAATAAAAAGCATGTTTCCTGGCCAAAGGTGATTTGACCAGGGCCAGAGAACTGAATTTAAATGTTATCAGAATACTCTAAAATGTTGGGTTTTATGTCCAATTTAGTATACACGGAAGCCCAGATTTAATATACATGTAATTTGAACTCTCAGTGTTTTAAATTACCCACCTGAGAAGCATGGAGAGTTGAATGCAGCTATGACTTGAGAACAGTATCGTTTCTAAGATGTCTTTTGAAATATCAGAGCAATAGCATTTGTGTCTAAACACGTCTCGTGTTCTGCGTAGACTCCAGCCTGTCTGATAGGTGGATCCTTTTGTAGCACTGGAGACCAATGCTAGTCAGTGTCTTTGGATGCAAACTGCTAGAAGGGAGCCCATGCTGCCTTTCATCAGTGTCACATACACATTGATTGACTGTGAGTTATAGTGATCGTGCCACTGTTGAGACAGCACTGAGAAGACCACCTCACCTGCTTCTCCCTTTCTTGTAGTGTGACAGTAGACAAAGTGCCACCAGAGGAGAGAGGTTGGTCCTTTGCATTCTGAAGATACAGTGTGAACAGTCTCAACTCTTCAAAAGAATCAGAGCAAAGAATGTCTTTTCAAGTACCACAGAAAACAATCCATGTTCCCTAGCAACCAAAGGTGGAGTTTTCACACAGTGGTTCATAAGACCCAGATTCTGTGCGTTGAAAAAAGAAACTCCTCTGTTCCCAAGGTCTCAGTATTGTGTAACTAAAGATAGTATTCAGACCCTACTCAGTGTTCATGAGGTGGTAGAGAAATCCCTTTAGTGTATTGCTGTATTTGAAATATTCTAGGAGAGGTCTGAGTGAGGAAATTGCACACAAATTGGACTCAGAGCATCTGAGCAGCTGCTGTGTGCAGTGTCATATAGAAGTATAATCACAGCCATGTTTTCCAAAGCAAAATGCTAGATGCGTACCTGCTTTTTTATAATAGTATTTTTAAAATTCAGTTGGCATTTAATGAACAGTGCGTTGTGAAAGACACTCTGATCAGGGTCCGTGGGGGTTCTATCACATACCTTTCCTCAAAAAGCTTGTAATTATTACAGCAGTGCAGAGCGCTGCATTTATACAGCTCTTACAAGAGTGTCATCATAGTCATTATTGAATTATTGTAATGGTTCCATCTTAGTCATGCTCGACTGATTTACATGACAATTTTGCATTTGATAACCAAATTTTATATTGAATAAAAAGAAACAGCTGCTAAAACTAAAGTGTTCAAAACTCTTGGCTAACCAATGAATAATCACTGATTGCAATGGGAGATAAAAGGTGGCATTAGTAAATACGGCTCATCAAGTGGGTAGAATTTGGAGACAGACCAAATTAACCATTAAGCAAAAACACAGTGCACCCTAAATAATTATTTCTTAGAGTTTTATAATTATGATTAATACAGAAGACTGCTAAAAATCTTGGGGATCAGCCAAGAATCTTTAACGGTCCTAAATACACAAGATAGCTTGAAGCCACGTTCCAGAGAATGTGATAAGTGTATTCAATGTTAGTGCTTGTGCAACATGAGTAGTGAGACTTCCTATATTGAAATAACTTGAAGATGTCAGGATAGGTGAAAGCAGTTGCATAGAGAACATGAAAAATACCATACTGGGCCACATCTATACATTTGAAAATAGTTTCAAAGAACACACTGCTAAGGTTGTCATCCACAGTAGTATGTCAAGTTCAATGTATACTTTAAACATGTTCAGATTTTTAAATTTTCTTAATTTGCCATTGTGGTTTTTCTCTCAACCCCTTTGAACACATATGTCATACCTAATGGAGGAACTTTACCCTTAGGGAAGTAAGTAGATGTTGATAGATTGATTCCATTGATCCAAGATAGTAGCATGGAAAAGGGGGGAAAAAAAAAAAAAAAAAAAAATATATATATATATATATAGTGCTAAAACATTTATCCTCTCTTAAGAACTCTCATGACCCATTATAGAAAATAAAATAAAAAAGAGGATCTTGGCTGCGCCTGTAGCTCAGTGGGTAGGGCACCGACCACATACACCGAGGCTAGCGGGTTTGATCCCGGTCCCAGGCCAGCTAAAACAACAATGACAACTACAACAAAAAAATAAACAGCGGGGCGTTGTGGTGGGCACCTGTAGTCCCAAGTACTTGGGAGGCTGAGGCAAGAGAATTGCTTAAGTCCAAGAGTTTGAGCTGTAACGCCATGGCACTCTACCCAGGGCAATAGCTTGAGACTCTATCTTAAAAAAAAAGAAAAAGAATCTTGTAGGGTCAGATAAGTTCAATTTATTATGCAGTATATGGGTCCTAATAAAAAATGTCCTAATTTTTTAGACACTAAAAGAAGTCTTAATCCACCATCTGGCTTAGCCATATGTCAGGGATGATACTTCCAGACATTAAAAGTTTTCATTTTCAATATGCCTCATTATCAGTAAGATCTTACTTAAAACAAAAATCGACCTTACTCTTTTGGCCTTAACTTTTCCTTTAAACTACACAGAAGTTGTTGCCTATCTTTTCCTTAAGACCTTCCCAAATTTAATGTCTTCGTTTGTCACACCACTCCTTATTAAACATGGTAGAATCAATAATTCTATAATAAACTATAACTATATACCTATATATAATATAACTATATAATAAAATAATTAGTTGACTTCTTGATCTCTTGATCTTTGGTAGCTCCTTCAGTGATCTCTACAAGTGGTTTCAGAACGCTGTCAGCAAAATAGGCACCATCACGCAGACCCACATCCCTGAAGTGCTCTCCTTATGCTGTTTTGACAGAGTGAAAGTTGGCTGACCTTTAAATACTACTGTAGTCATGCTTGTGAGGTGAGCATAGTCCATTGAGCCATATCTGATCGTATGCATGGGAAATGCAAAATATGATGACCTTTAAGCTAATAAACTCTGAATGAATTCTGAATGAATGTTTTTATGGCACGTAGAAAAACAAAATTACCTACCAATTTGATACTTTACAATTAAGAAACAACTGTTCAGTGCTGAAGTCTCTTTTGGGATGCCAAATTAGCAAGTCTGCTTGCTGAATATTTGACATTCGGCTGGAAAGAGGCCTCCAAGGTTGGGTGTGTGCTAGGCAAGTTTCTCCTGTCAGCAAGTCTTAGTACCCCCTCACATCACCAATCTCTATCCTCAGCATTCTCTTTTATTTCCCGAGTTGCTTTGGCTTATCACTCTAACATTTATGTCAATTAGAACCAGGCCTTATATTAAAAAGCCTGCATACACGATCTGAAAAATAGTTCCTTAAAAATCTCTAGTCAAAGAGAGCATGAGTATTCATTCACAAAATATTGCGGCTTTTAGGACCCCAGGGGCAGCACTACAGAATTCGGTATAATTTGGATTTACACTAATTCTGCTTGGTGGTGAGTACCATAAGGTTCACCAGACAAGAATGGCTGCTCCATTTATATGTTCACCCCATTTGTAGCTATGTTTACTCCATTTATGTTAAACATTACTCTCTTCTTCTTTACTGTTTCAAGTGATTGTTGATGTCACCTATCACCACAGTGACTCTTTTTGTATTCTTATAAACTCGTAAATAATTGAATTATAAGAAGAGAAAATTTGAAATGCACATTTTTAGTTTATAAGCATTCATCTTAGGTAGAAGTATGCTTTTCATTTTAAAAACAAAGCTGTAATTGCTGATAGGTGTCTTGAAACTATGTTTGTGTTCTGAACTTATTAAATAACAGTGAGTTTTATAGTGAGATGAGATCCCAAGCAACTGGGAATTTAGATATTTGGATAGGAATCTCCCAAAGCTTTGACTTGGTAACTATTGACAGTTCCAATACTTTCCCGAGCAAAGTGGTTATGAAATGGAAATCTCCAACTGTGACATTAAAACTTATTCACCCCACTAATCACAATTTTTGAATATAGTACACCATTCAATCTTTTAGTATTAGAGAACCATAAAGCAAGGACTCTGCTGTCACCTAGGAGGTCTGGTGGAGGTAGAATGTCCTCTGGTTTGTGATGTTCTTTCTGTCAGGGGATATTGTTACTGCCTCTCTTTCCTGGACTCCCACTAGACTTGTTTCTGACTATTATTGTAACATATACCAAATTGCATTAATTTCTACCATGCCTGACCTCCCCAGAATGCAAATTCCTTAGGGCGGGAAGGTGTTGCTGCACCTCTCTGTTTCCAGTGCCTACTATGCAACCTGGTCTTTAATGTTTTCCCAGTAAATGTTTGCTGAGTAAACAGTGAGTTGTACTTGGGCAAATGTAGAATTACTGCCTGCTTAAATGTTTCTGAGACTCAGAAATGAGACAAAAGGAGTGTCACATTTACAGTGGGTCTTGGAATTGTTCAAAAGTGGAAAGCATATGTTTGTTAGGGAGATAGAATCTTCAGCCTGTATGAAGACAGTAACCATTTGGTCCACAAGAAATTCGGACTTGTGCTACTCCAGATCAGTAGGGTGAAGCTATATTGACAGCTTTACCTGTCAGCATGAATTTTAAATTAAGAAAATGTCAGTCATGTGGGCTTGTAATCTGGATTTCAAAATTTGTTCTGTCTTCATTTGATCTTATTGTGCATGTCTTCTTTCTTTTCTATCATACTAAACATTTGAACATTTCCTTAAGAACAGGCAATGCAGGCTGCGCCTGTGACTCAAAGGAGTAGGACGCCAGCCCCATATACTGGACGGAGGTGGCAGGTTCAAACCCAGCCCCGGCCAAAAACTGCAAAAAAAAAAAGAATAGGCAATGCATCTACTTAACTCAAAACCATAACATAAAAGACAATATTCACTGAAAATCTCCTTGCTGACTGTCTTTAGCCCTTTTTTTTTTCCTACAGGCTACCAATGTTATAGTTTTCTTAAGTGTTGACTAGAGTTATGGTTATTATTCTTTCACTGATGCTGATATAAGCAGATATATTTCTTCACCCTATTTTGTTAGAAAAGTTAGCTACCATTCACACTATCCCTTCACTTTGCTCTTTCCACTTAATATTTCTTGGTTCTTTTTCCCTATCAGTACACAGGGCGTTTCTGTATTTTTAAGCCACATGGCATGACATCATAAAGAACCATACCATCCATACATGATATTATCAGTCCCATATTGCTGGAAGTTTGACTCAGTTTTTGCTATTGTAAATAATAGCATAATTACACATAAGCATTTGTGCACATTTAAAAGTACATCTGTAGAGGAAATTCCAAAATTTGGACAAGGAAACAATATTTATAAGTTTGCTAGATACTGCCAAATTCACCTCCCTAGACAGTTCATATTTATACTCACTAAAGTATTACATGATGGCACCAATTTCTTCACACCTTCCCTAGCACATTGAGCTATTTGAGTTTTAAACTTTAGAGGATTAAGAAAATGTTATTCATTATAGCTTTAAATTTTACATCATTTATGGTATATGGTTTTTAGCATATTGTAACAGAATAACTGAGTGTTGCTTTATTTTAATATTTGTTCCCTTTTTTGTCACTTGTTTGCCCTTGATTTTATTTGGATCTTTGTCTTATACTTATTGATTTGAAGGAACTCTTTATATGTTAGGAATACCAGCCCTTGAAATGCTTCCCACTTTTCAACTCTTGATTTAGTGCATGGTACTTTTAGTAATACAGAAATGTTTGTATTTTTATGAATATCCTGTATTTTTTAGATTCAGCAACATAAAGATTTTAGCATTTAATTAATTATTTCTTACATAGCTTCTGATATTTTTTAAAAAACTCCCTATTTTAATCTCATTTAAATTTGTTAAATATACCTAAAGTAAATTTATGGTTTTAAATTTTATACTTAAGTCTCATATACAGTATTTAGGATTTATCCTGAGATTTTTATTTTTCTGTAAAGCTACCCAAATGTTTCAACACAACTTCCAAAATAAATATTTTCACCCACTAATGTAAAATGCTACCATAAATATTCATGTATCTTTTACTTAACTGGACTTCAGTATTTCAAGACTGTCCCAATGTTTTGACTGTCTATTCAAGTCCCAGCGCCACACTGATTTAATCATTGTAGGTTTATATATTTTTTTAATATCAGTGAGTCTTTCTTTTTATTATTATTATTATTATTTTATTTTTAAGTTGTTTTTTTTTTGGCCTGAGCTGGGTTTGAACCCACCACCTCCAGCATATGGGGCAGGCACCCTATTCCTTTGAGCCACAGGTACCACCCATCAGTTAGTCTTTCTATAACCCCCATACCTCACCCCAAATTACCAATCACCCCAATGATTATCCTAGCTATTCTTTCTGGTTTTGTTTTCTATATGAATTTTGGCATCAAGTTTTCCAATTCTCAATTTTTCTTTTGGTATTTTATTTTTAGATTGAATTAATGGTTTGATACCTTAACGAAGTTAAATCACCCTATTTAAGCACATGATAATCTTTTAATTCCCTTAGAAGTATTTTGATGTTTTCTTAATATAGATCCTGAAAATGTGGTATCAGTTTTTTTCCTGGATATTTTGTGTCTTAATTGCCATGATTTTTTACAATGGAGTTAATTTGTACACATGGTGTCCATGTAACAAAAACATTTGTTCCCTTTAATATTTTGAAATAAAAAAATTTTAATAATACATGTGTAATCATTAAAAGGGTAATTTCTATGTCTTTTTTTTTTTTTTTTTTTTTTTTTTTTTTGCAGTTTTCGGTCAGGGCTGGGTTTGAACCTGCCACCTCCAGCATATGGGACTGGCACCTACTCCTTTAAGTCACAGGCACTGCCCAATAATTTCTATATCTTAATTCTATACCGAGCCAACATATTCAATTTTCTTATTATTTTCAATATTTGCTCAATAAAATGTACTTCTTTTTTTAGTTAACCAATAGCATCAGCAGAATTAAACTACATCTGTAAATAATAATGCTAATAATATTTATTTTATCTTCTTAACCTTTTTCTAAAATTTTTTCCCCTTATTAAATTTATGGCCACATATTTCTACAACAGTGAAACAGAGTGGAACAGTGTTCAAATCATAGTGGTTGATTTTGATTTTTTTTTTTTTTTTTATTTTGAGATTGGATTTTGACAACTTTGTTGCTTTGGTAATTTATGTTTTATTTCATATTTTTGTTAATTTCATTTTACTATAATATCAATTTTATACAGGTTTCATTTTTACTTGCAGAGTTTGATTCTTTTGATTTTCCTTGACTTATCATTATTTTCTTATTATTACTTATGTTACCAATTTTACCCAGGTTTCATAATTATTTGCAGTGTTTGGTTCTTTTCATTTTTTACAACTGCATATTATTTCCCTGTTGTTTCTTAAGTTTGTGTGTGCTTCTTCCCTTCCTTTTGATTGGGGTAGTTTATGGTCCTCAAATGGGGCAATTTTGATCTCCCTCAAGGGGATAATTGGCAATGTTGATAAAAATTTTTGGTTGTTACAGCTATGAAGTGGTGAGCTACTGGCATCTAGCAGGTAGAGGCCAAGGATGCTGTTCACCATCCTATGATGCACAAATCAGCACCCACAACCAAAATTTTCTTCCTTGAATGCCAAGGTTAAAGCATCCTGGCAGCCTTTTGGAGAAGACTATATATTTTATACAAATTTATACATGTTATTTTCTTTTTCAAAGAAGCTACCTTGGTATTTATTTACTAATCCTGATATTTTATTTCTAATTCAGTAATTTGTTTTGATGATTCCAGTAATCTTCCTCTGCTTTCCTTAGGTTTCATGGTCTTTTAAGTAATTTCTGAAGATGAACGCTTAATTTGTTTATTTCCTCTCTTATTTCCTTATGTAAGTATTCAGTGCAATGATTCATTTCTTTGAACACTGCCCCAGCTATATCCCATAATTTCTGATGTGAGGTATTATTATTTGTGCCTAGATATCTTATAATTTTGATATTGATCTTTTTTTTTTTTTTAGACTGACTGTATACTTAAGTGCAGAGTTAGCTTTGTTATTTGATGCCTTTTGAAAGCCTTTTTGCTTAAACATGTGAAGTAAGCTTATTTATATGTCGTTCCTTAAAGAAACTTTTGTATGCAAATTATGAGCCAGGCACTATTCCAAGTGCTGGGAACACAGCAGTGAACAAAACAAAACAAATACATATCCTTTTCCTCACGAAACTATCAATAGGGCAGATACATTTAATTTTAATTCTATCATCTTATGTTTTGCTTTTCTATCCTTAAAGCTTTTTGTATTGTGGTTTTGCTTAGTGTGTGTGTGTGTTGCTTGTGATCATTAGAAAGTTAATATTTTTGATCTAGTGTAACTTTCATTATAGCCTTAATACTTCAGTTCTCTTTCTTTAAACAGTATTTGATTCTCCACTGTAAGCAGCAATGGAATCAGCAATGGAATTTCTTATTCTTTATATCTCCTCTACTTCTCTTCCACCTGATTTTTGTTAATTACATAATCTTTCTTAGTGTTTTACTTTGAGGTATTAAATATGCTTACTTTGAAGCATTAAAAATACTCTTTAACTCCTGGTATTACAAGTGAGAAAATTTTCATACTTACTGTCTCACCCAGACATCTAACATTGACATTCTCTTCTTTCACTTTATTCCTTGCATATGTTTAAATCATTGTTCAACAAATATATAGATTCAAAATTCAATACTAATCTTTTTAGATAGTCTTCCCCCAAATATCTCTCAGTTAAGTGAAATTTCCTGAATTCTTGCATGTTAAAAATTGTTTTTTGTTTGTATTTGAACTTGAACATTGTGACTGGATACTAACAATGTGGGTTATTCTTTCTTTCTTTTTCTTTTTTTTTTGTACATCAATTTACTTGCATAGTAGGAAAGAAAAATTCCAAAAAACATACAATTTACATTTCCCTCTGTGTATTCATACTTGAAAAAATATTTTCAGCACACTTAGTTTGACCTCTGAAAATATTGTGACAAAAACAAAAGTTTTGAAAATGCAGTTTCCATCTCTGTTTGTTTTATACTTCTTTTCCTTTTGGTATGCACTTCTATGAATTTTCACACATGGGTAGATTTATGTAATCATCACTATAAATAGCACACAGATCCCCCACCCCCAAATCCCCTCGTCCAATCCTTTCATAATTACAAGTTTCCCACCTCTAAACCTTGCCAACCACTGATTTTTTCTCCATTATTATAGTTTTGTTTTTTCAAGACCATCATATAAATGGAATCATCAAATGTGTAACTTTTTGAAATGGGTTCTACTACTCAGCATAATGTCTTTGAAACTCAGCTAACTTATTATGTATATCAATAGCCTATGCCTCATTTATTTTTTTATTTTTCAATTTTTTTTTAGAGTCTCACTTTATCGTCCTCGGTAGAGTGCCGTGGCATCACACAGCTCACAGCAACCTCCAGCTCTTGGGCTTAGGCGAGTCTCTTGCCTCAGCCTCCCGAGTAGCTGGGAGTATAGGCACCTGCCACGACGTCCGGCTATTTTTTTGTTGCAGTTCGGCCGGGGCCGGGTTTGAACCCGCCACCCTCGGTATATGAGGCCAGCGCCCTACCCAGTGAGCCACAGGCGCCACCTGCCTATGCCTTATTGCTGAGTAGTGTTGTACTGTATAGATAAACCACAAAATCTTTAATCATTCACCTGTTGAGCAGTAAAACATTTGGCTGGTTTTACTAGTGAAGTTGTTATGTATGCAAGTTTTTGCATGAAAATAGATTTTTATTTCCCCAGGACTGAGAGAACTGGAGCATATGCTTATAAAGTTAACTTTATAAGAAACTGCCAAACCATTTTCCAAAGTGGCTGTATCATTGTGCATTCCCACAAGCAATGTATGAGAGCTCCCGTTGCTCTACCTCTGCCTCTGCACTTGGTATTGACAGTCGTGGATGATTCTTTTCTTTCTGTGAATTACTCTGTGGACATTGCTTTACTGCTTTCTAGAATCGGATGTTGCTGTATGGATAGCTGAGGTCAGCCTTATTTTTTCCTCCTTATAATTGACTTATTCTTATTTCCTGACAGCTCAAAGGTATTCTTTCTTTATCCTTTAGGTTAGTTGCTTTAAAAGGATATATCTTAGGAGAAAATGAAAGATGTGTTCTTTTTGTGATCAAGAATATAATGAGAATAGCATAAAATAAGAAATTATAAATAGTATAGAAAGTAGAAATAAAGTGCTCTTAAGAAATTGGAGGGAGAATTTATTTTCCGAGAAAATATCAGACTAAGATTTTGTAGGATTCAAGATGAACCTAAAGGGATTAGGACGTGGGAAATTGGGAGAGAACAAGTTACAGATGGATGGACTGGGAAATTGTATGATATAATCACTGTGCACTAGGTCAACTATGCCACCAGATTTTGAGAAGGGTGAAGTCTACTACTACTTCTGATATGTCTTTTTAAGCCCTTGAAACTCCTAACACAGTTTTTTGTATATACTAAGAGCTAATTTAATGTGTGTTTATTGTTGCATATTGCCATTCTGATTGTAGCATATAAACATATTTACATTGACTTACTGAGTAAAAAATGATTTTATTGTCAGAAAATCATCTTAAATGCAATGGTATTCCCAAAAAGACAGAGGATAACGAGGAAAATTAGATATGTCATTGTAGCCTTATTCTAACGATGATTTCTCTTATCTTTTCTGAATAGCAATTATTTTCACTGCTGGGCTAGAAAAGTCCAAAAAACACTCGAAAATATGATAATTAGATTTACGATTCATCACTCATTGTATTTCTATTGAATAACAAACATATGGAAAAATCAAGCATGAATGCACCTTTTTTTCCCGATTTCCTCTGAGCCTTCAGCACACTAATGGATTTCCATAAGGGTAGGGATTTAATTTCCACCAGGTCTATGAAAAATGTATAAGACAAGTTTCCTTGTTGCATTTTCCTTTTCCAAGACAACCTTGAATTTCTTGTAAAAGACTCTTATTTCTAACATCTCCACTCCTACACCCTTACTGTCTAATATAACTTTTCTCTTTTCATTTTACCCACTTCCATTAAGCCCTCAGATATTCACTGAGGCTTTTCAACTTTACCCTTATTGTGACTTGGGTTACCCTGTCAGCAGGATTAGTAGTTTGTCACACTATTGGAGAGATGTTGCTAGAATAAGCTTCACATAATTAATGTTTTTGTCCCAGATTGGCATTAACAGAGCAATTTTCCCATTGCCATTTTTTTCCACTAAAATTTAGTATAAGAGATTAGGAATTTTTCCTCACTTCTTTAGATAGAAAAACAAATCTATTGAAGACAGTAGTTCTAGAATAGTCGATGCAATAAACGTACCTATTTACTTAGGTTTTTTCCCTTGCATCGTTAATCTTGAATAGTGTTATAATACATGAGTGTTATAATTTGTTTGAAAAGCAAATATGGACGAGAAAGGAGTTAGCACTTTATTCATCCCACATATACTTATTAGGATCAATCGATATTTTGAGTCATGTACACGTCTAGATCCTGTACACAAACATTATGTCTTTTCACAAATATAAATTAGGAAAGGTTATACGCTAAGCAAGCTCATTCTGTGGGATCAGAATGTTGATATATATAACTCTAAAACCGCTCTTTTTCTCAGGACTCTGGGTTACCTTCTCAAATGAGTACTGTTTGTAGAAACTTTGCTTCCAGTTAGATTTGGAAAAATTAGTTTAGCATAGGTTTGAATCAGCATTAGCCCCCGCCATCCCAGATAGCCTACTGATAGGCCTGATGCTGTCTGAATATTGCCATTGATAAGATTAGATATTGAGTGACCACAGGAACTAATGTAATTAGAGTAAACTTTGGAGTGAAGGAACCTTTAATAGTAGACCACCTCCTTAAATTGACCTAACTTTCATAGACCAATATGCATCACATGTACTCAATAGTGGTGCATTCCTTTGGTTGACCACCTCTATATTTTGATCAGTTTGTTACAATCCCTTGGGTGGTCAAGTTGTAGAGATTCTATTATATTTGTTACACAAAAGCCTGAGATCCACTCCCAACTCTGCTGTTTTCTAGAGAGCAGAAACACTTCATTCCCCAAGCTTCCATTTACAGGTTGTTTGGTCACAAGGTTGTGATGTACGTCAAATGAGATAATTGAAGTCTTTTTATTTAATAAAACTTTCTTTATGCAGTACAGTCATCTTATTGTACAGGTGAAAAGACTAAAGCTTGGAGTCAGAAAAAGACGTGGAGATGCAGATCATTAGAAAAAAAACTAAGGCTAATACACGAACAGTTAAACTCATTCTGGATCTGCTGCTTTGCGTTGTGACAGAGGAGAACAATCACACATCATAAAGTCTGCATTTCAAAGATATGACCTTGTCAGTGGGAAGTTACAGGAAGAAAAAAGAGATATGTGAATGACTACTGAATTTTAGAAAGATTATGGAGCACTTGTCAGAATTTATTTCAAATGAATATGTATTGAGAATTAATTATGCCTGAAGCAGTGAGCAATGAAATGAATCTAGAGATTCATCAGGGGAACTAGCAGTATTTCTCATCAGCAGTAGGCAACACTGAGTTTGGTCTCTCTTTCCTACTGGTCAGTGATTCACATTGTACGAGCTGATGAACAAACAGAGTCTTGCTGTGCGATTGTTTTCTAGTTTTATATCATTGTAACAGCCATGATTGAAATGCATGAAGTACAAATGTGAAGTGTTTGTTATGATGTTCCACAGAGCACCTCCTAGCTGGGGCTTTTATCTTCTCTCATTGTTGTTATTGAGACTCTGTGATTCTTGATTTTGAAATATTAGCTTAGTAAAAAGGGAGCCTGTCACCTGTCCAAACAGCCATTTGCAGATTTTCCGTGCATTTTAAGGTTTGTTCAGCATGGCTGAAAGCCACATCAATAATACATCAACAGCATTTAAAATAGAAAGAATTCAGAAATCTGTCAGAGACAATCTCCAAAGCCAGGGAGAATGGTATAGGATTTTTGCGTCCAAGATAAAATTAATCAAGGATATTATTACAGGCGAACTTTTGGTTTTTCACATTTAATCAAATGCAACAATGTCTAGAGACTGTAAATCTAAACTAATTCAGGTGCTTTAAAGATTAGAAAGGTAAATGATTTTCTCAAGTAGGTCATCCTTTGCTTAAAGTGTTCAGTTTCATTAAAACTTTCACTTGTCGTTTTGAAAATTCTGAGACTGTATCTACTATCTGTGTTTTTCAACTCTATTTTCATAACCTGAGAGGTCATCGTTGCTGATCTAAGCAATTAATTTGGTTTGCCGTCCCTTGCATGTCAAGGCTTCCTCTTATCCTATTAAAATTACACATTTTGGCTTTTATCCTATGACAGTAAAAACTAAAAGATAAAAAGGAAGCATGATTTTTTTTCCACCTGAAATTCCAGGTCAGTCTGACATAGATCTTATTGAAATTGACTGTGGGTGCTCAAAAATATTAAATAACAATCTTTTGTTTTTTCTATTCTCAGAGTCTTTATTTTTAGTTCAGTGGGAATTAATGTAATTCAAAGCTTCTTACTCTTAGCTGTGCATCAAAATATTTTTTTTCTCTAATTCTTGGCAGATTATAATATTATCACTGTTTCTCAACTTTTTCATGTATATTGGGTGCTGAACTAAGTATTTGAAGGCATATGCAGTATGAATTATGTCACAATGATGTAAAAAGACATAAATCAAGATTATACGTATGACAAAATAGTTGTGTAGAGGAATAATTAGAATACGGAACACTAACACCAAATATGTTTCTGTGTAGGTAAGTGGCCATGGATTTGCTGAAATTTCACATCACATAAATGGAATGTGGATACATTCCTAAAAGTGAACAATTTTAAGATTGGATTTCATGTTAGATTACATCACTTTCCAAATTAAATGTGAATAAGACTACTTGATAATATTGTTAAAATACATATCCTGGTTGAAGAGTTCTAGAATGAGGTCTCACATTCTTCAATTAAGTTTGCTTTGTGGAGATATTGATGCCACTGCATCATGACCACAGTTCCTGTAGCAAGTGGTAGGTAATGAGCCCTGTCATGTGCACAGCACTTTAAAGTTTACAACATACCTTTTACAGTTATGTAAAGCTGGGGCCTCCAAATCCCGGGCTGCCAACCCACTAGTGGCCTGCTGGGAAGCAGCTGCAGAGCAGGAGATGAGCCGCTTCCAGCAAAACTTCATCTGTATTTACAGCTGCTCCCCAGGGCTCATATCACCACCTGAGCTCCACCCCCTGTCGGATCAGCATTAGATTCTCATAGGAGCACCAACTTTACTGTAAACTGCACGTGTGAGGGATCTAGGCTGCATGCTGCTTATGAAAATCTAAAGCCTGATGATCTGAGGTGGAAACTGGCTTGAATCATTTCAAAACCATCTTCCCTACACCATCACCACCCCCTGTCCCATGGACTGTCTGTGGAAAAATTATCTTGCATGAAACTGATCCCTGGTGCCCAAAAGGTTGGGAACTGCTGATGTAAAGCATGCCAGGGCAGACTCACTTATGAGAAAACTTAAAGTTAATGTGACTTCTTCAAGTTTTTCAGGTGTATAAACTTCTTAGTAAATGTAGTGGAAGGGCTTTGTTTTTCCAGATTTTAGGAGTAGGCTCTCTTTCAATGACATAATGTTTCAAAGTCCTAGTTTCTATTCCATGGCCTTTTAAATTACTTACAATAGATACGTTTAAATTTTAAATTGTAAATGGAAACTCATTCCCACCTAATCAACATTGACAAATGCAGATCAATTGTTTCTTATTGAAGCCCAGGATACATAGTCACTACTTTCAATTTGTGCTCAACATGGATGCAACCTTAGCCAAAATTAGAATTGAGAAGCATTGAAAGAGAATTATAAATATCTACAGCAAGGGGGAAATACATTAAAAAATGAGCAAATGTCTGATTTCCTCTGTTTACTTTTCTGTATTTTCTACAAAGGGACCTATTAATTTAAAATATTTCTTTATAAGAAATAAAAATAAGTGATGAGGAGGATGAGGAAAACGGAGATGTTGGTCTAAGGGTACAAAGTTTTAGTTAGACAGGAGGAATAAGTTTTAGTGATCTACTGCACAACATAGTTTCTATAGTTAATAATGTGTTTTATAATTCGAAATTGCAGAAAGAGTAGACTTTACATGTTCTCACTACAAAAAATAAATATCTGAGGTAATGAATATGTTAATTAGCTAACGTCATCATTCCACAATGTAATATGAAAACGTTACATTGTACCCCATAAATATGTGCAATTATTTTTTGTCAATTGAAAATACAATTGAAAAATAAGTGATTAGGGGCAGCGCCTGTGGCTCAGTGGGTAGGGCACTGGCCCCATATAGCAAGGGTGACAGGTTCAAACCCGGCTGTGGCCAAACTACAACAAAAAAATAGCTGGGCGTTGTGACGGGTGCCTGTAGTCCCAGCTGCTCGGGAGGCTGAGGCAAGAGAATTGCCTAAGCCCAGGAGTTGGAGGTTGCTATGAGTTGTGTGATGCCACGGCACTCTACCGAGGGCGATAAAGTGAGACTGTGTCTAGAAAGAAAAGAGAGAGAGAGAGAGGAAGGGAAGGGTGATTAGAAATGACATCAAGGTTGGGCAACTTGGCTTATGCCTGTAATCCCAGAAGCACTCTGGGAGGCCCGCGTGGATGTGTCACTTGAGCTCAGGAGTTCAAGACCAACCTGAGAAAGAGTGAGCTCCCATCTCTACTCAAAATAGAAAAACTAGGCTGGCATTTGTGGATGGCACCCATAGTCCCAGCTATTCGGAAGGCTGAGGCAAGAGCCCCAGGGTTTGAGGTTGTTGTGAGCCCTGACACCACAGCACTCAACCCAGCTGATAGAGTGAGACTCTGTCTCAAAAAGAAAAAAAAAAATGACATCAAGCATGCATCTCCCACCACAGTGGTGAGAACCTCTGTCTCTGAGTCTTGACATCTAACTCTGTTAAGCAAGCACTTAGTCATGCCAACTGTGTTACAGACATTAGCAATACATAAAAATTGAAATAGGCTAAATGTAACTAACTCTGCTCTCACCACAGCTGTATTTCATTTATTCAGCAAAACTTCCAAGTCGACCTGTCAGGGCTCATCACCTCTGCACAGCATATACAGACAAGATAGTTAAAAATAATGGGAACTCCCTCACAATCACTAAGCCCATGCCTGCAGGTATTTTTTCCCCCCAAGAATAAGAAATGATACTTTTTTTTAATATTAAGGATAAAAACACAATTGTCATTACTGTTTTAGCAAAGGAAATTATGCTAAGAATCAGATGTCATATTCTAAAGGAATCCATGTTTACTGGGGCTATGATGACCATCAGGATGAATACAGAAGGGTATCACTTGTTCTACTGGTTTGTGTTGCAGCTTTGGTTACATAATTTAAATAATCATTTCAGATAACTGTCTAATACAGTGTCTGTAAGGGGAAAAAAGGGAGGGAAACTAAGCCTTCTGAGAGCCTGTAAATTCAAGTCGCAGAGCTCAATTATGTTTTTAAATTAACCTGTTCAATCCTCACAATAATTTTGCAGGTTACGCAATTAGCATAAGAATCATTTCATAGCTGATCAAATAATTTCTAGCTCTAGAGAGTTTATTACATCATGAGATTCCTCCCTCCTCCAAAGGGCGAGCTCGGTGAGAGTAAGGACATCCAGGCAGAAGCAGTCTAGCATTTGGCACATGGCTAAGGCACAAAAACTTTAGGGATCTAAATGGATGAAATTATAGAAAACTGGACACTTGGAGGGCTCAAATAGAACTAATAGATGGAAGAAATGAGATCTGAAGCCTGAAAGTTCTACTATTTTACCAAGCCATACTGATACAACGTTTATTTATAAAACGGTGGAAAATGAAGATTGGTGGGAAAGACAAGAAAAATGATTATCTTCTTCCGATTGTGGGTAGGCAGTCTTTCACATTTGTTTTTAACTGGCTGGAGTAGAAATACAGATTTCAAAGAAATGAAATTTTATATCATTATCATCAGAATCACCACCACCATCATCCACAAGCAATTCCTAGGCTCCTTTTTGCTGAGTTATGAATGCACTGCTTTTTGCAAATATAGAAATGTTATGTCAGTTTGCCTAGTAGTAATAATGGACTTGGTAATTGGATTTCAGAAAACATTACAACAGCTCTCCAGGTAGGTATCTTACAAAATTCCTACCCGGAGGCAGTCTCTCAGTGATAGTGTTAGGCTTGGGCAATAGCCAAGGTGACCTTGGTTTTGTTGCTAACCAAGCTGCTGAGGGATTGCAGAATTACACCTCTGTATACACTTTATCTTTCTTTATTTTATGAGCTATGAAAAAGTACTACACATTAGTCAGGAGGGTTAAGAAGAAAAGTATTTTGTTGTTGTTGCTTTGGTAATAGTGAATGATGTGACGATGAACATCATTATGTTAATATTACTTTAGTGGTAAATATTAATGTTTTATACTACTACATATACTTTGATGATTAGGTTATACACTTTTAGCTCCTTGAATATTGATTATCCTAGTGCAATTTTATATTCCTTTTTTTTTTTTTTTTCTGAGATGGAGTCTTATTATGTCGCCCTCAGTAGAGTGCCATAGCATCACAACTCACAGCTACCTCAAACTTTTGGGCTTAAGAGATTCTCTTACCTCAGCCTCCCAGTAGCTGGGACTACAGGTGCCTGCCACAATGCCTGGCTTTTTGTTGTTGTTGTTGTTGTTATATTGTTGTTTAGCAGGCCCTGGCTGGGTTTGAACCCACCAGCCCTGGTGCTTGTGGCTGGTACCCTAACCACTGAGCTATGGGTGCCAAGTCCAGTTTTATATTTTATGTTCCTTAATATATTTGTATATATCCATAATGGCCAATTAAAAGACAACCAAATATCTTGTGACAATTTTCAAGTAAAATGGAGTGGTATTAACAATTTTCCAGGACTATAGGCGTAAATTGGGATTATACCAGGGAGACTGGCTATATGGCCCCTCCACATCACGAATGCGTCTTAATCCTCACATGACCTGAGGAGCCAGAGTGTGACCTGGATCACAGGTGATAATAGCAACCATTGTTCCAGGTCTTTTATTATATTCTTTAGGTTTTTTTTTTATTTCTTTTATGAGCAACTTAATGACAGACATGGAAAGAGACCGAAGAATAAAGTGAAGAAGAAAAATACAAATAAAACGTGACTATGTGCTGATATTTACTTATTAACCATTTTTTTTTTTTGCCATTCCCAGGTAGATTTTTATAAATGGCATTCTGATTCAATTGGAGGGCTTTGTGTAGTTCTAAGAGTAGTAACTGCAGGTTGCCTCAGTAACTGGTCTGTGTCCAGGTGCTTTGATAGGTAAAATGTGAGAAGGTGCATAGCTAAATGAAATTTAATTTTATATTAGACAATTCCAAGATGCCGCTAATGTGATTTTATTTGGTGTGAAGCCGTCAGTGATCTGAAATGCACTCTACTAAGCTATATCTGGACAAGGTAAGTCTGAGGGGAGGTGCGGTGCATCTGTCTGGAGAGCTGGTAAGACAGTCTATTTTCCTGAAGTGGAAGGAGAACAGTGTGGGAGAGATTCTCAGCCACATCATAGTGCAGATACCGAGTTTTAAGTCCACATTCACTTCCTGAATTCTAATGGCTCGTTCTTTTCACAGAAAAGGTAATAAAACTGTGTTTCGGCCCATGTTTGCAAAGCACCAGCATGAGCACTCACTTTGGTGACAATAATTGCCAGACGGGTTCACTGAGTAGATTTTCCATTTCCCAGCCCAGTTGTAGTGGGATGACTTGATATCAGCAAATGCATTCATAAGATTACCTTGGAATGTTTCCCTGTGTCATACTGAATAAAACTATTACGTATTGATAAAATCTCTGTTATTATCTTTGAGTGCAGAGGAAAGAAGTATTTTTATAATTCAGTTGGTATCTTCCAGGATAATCTCTCAAGGAACACCATCCTACGGTAAGGGAAATCTGATGTGCAAGAACAAGTACTAATGTTATTTTTTCCCGTTGAATTTCTGAATGCTAACATTTTAGAATTGAAAGAATAAATCTGGAGTCCAATTATCATACTCAAGGAGTTTACAGTATTCTTCAGCATAGATGCAGTAGTCCAGAATGGAAACTGATTCTCCTCTAGACATTCTAAGGAGGGGTTTGCAGGTAAAGGGTCTTATCTGATTATTTTAGGTTCTTTATCAAGCACAAGAGAATGAAAAAAAAAAAGAAAGAAAGAAAGAAACTGGCTTTCATTGTTTTTCTTCACCTACCCAGTTAGTACTAAGTAGTTCTTTTTTATTTTATTTATTTATTTATTTATCTTATTAAATCATAGCCATGCACATTAGTGCAATCAAGGGGTACAATGTGCTGGTTTCATATACAATCTGAAATATTTTCATCAAACTGTTCAACATAGCCTTCATGGCATTTTCTTAGTTATTGTATGTAGACATTTGTATTCTGCATTTAGTAAGTTTCA
>CAUYPK010124854.1:0-15072 GCA_963574355.1 Loris lydekkerianus | reverse complement strand
AAGTATCTCAAGAATGGAAGAAAAAGTACCCAATGTATTCAGCCCTACTATGAAACTAATTTATGGCTTTCACATGAAAGCTATAACCCAGTTATAACCTAAAAATCAAAATTTAAAAACGATTAAGCTTAGTGAGGAAGGCATGTCGAAAGCTGATGCCACATTATATCAAACAGCCAATTTTTGAAAGCAAAAGAAAAGTTCTTGAAGAAAATTAAAAGTGCTACTCCAACAAACACATAAATAAGAAAGAGAAATGGGCTTACTGCTGACACAAAGAAAGTTTAAGTGGTTCAGTTGAAAAATCAAACTAGCCACAATGTTCCTTTGCAAATTTAGAAATAGACCTTAACTCTCTCTAATTATATGAAGGCTGAGAGAGATGAGGAACCTGCAGAAGAAAAATTTCAAGATGGCAGAAGTTGATTCTTGAGATTTAAGGTAGGAAGTCACCTCCATAACAAAGTCCAAGGTGAAGCAGCAAGTATTGATGTAGAGGCAGCAAGTTACCCAGATGTAACTAAGATAACTGATGAAGGTGGCTACACATTTAGGCTACACTAAATCACAGATTTTCAAGGCTACACTAAATCACAGATTTTCAAGGCAAACAAAACAGCCTTCTACTGGAAGCAGCAGTCATCTAGGATTTCCACAGCTAGACAGGAGAAGTCAATGCCTGGCTTCAAAGGACTGGCTGACACTCATGTTAGGGGCTAATGAAGTCGGTGTCTTTAAGTGGAAGCCAATGACAATTTACTTGTCTAAAAATCCTAGGGTCGGTAAGAATTATGCTAAATTAACTCTTTCTGTGCTCTATAAATGAAACAACAAAGCCTGGATGACAGCATGTCTGTGTATACCATGATTTACCAAATATTTTAAGCCCACTGTTGAGATCTACTGGTCAGATCTACTGTGCTGTATCTTTCAAAATAATTGATAACATAGTCACCTAAGAGCTCTGAGGGAACCATATAAGGAGAGTATCATTTTCATGCCTCCATTTCATGCAACCCATGGATCAAGGAATAATTTTGACTTTCCATTCTTAATTATTTATGAAATATATTATGTAAACCTATAGCTGATATAGCGATTCCCCTTATGGATATGGGCAAAGTAGATTGAAACCTGGAAAGGATCTACCATTTTAGAGGCCTTTAAGAACATTTGGAGTCATCAACAATAACAGGATTTTTGAAGAAGTTGATTCCAGCCCTCATGGATGACTACGAGGGATTTAAGACTCCAGTGAAGAAAGCAACTGCAGATGTGGTAGAAATGACAAGAGAACCAGAATTAGAAGTGGAACCTGAAGGTGGGATTCCAATGAGATTTGCTGCAATCTCACTGTTAAAACTTGACTGAGGAGTTGCTTCTCATGGATAAGCCAGAAAAGTTTCTTGAGATGGAATCTACTCCTGGGGAAGATGCTGCGATCATTGCCGAAATAATGACAAAGAATTTAGAATTTTACAAAAACTTATTATAGTTGATAAAGCAGTCACAGGGCTTAAGGGGATGAACTCCAATTTGAAAGACGTTCTAATGTTGGTAAAATGCTATCAAACAGCATTGCAAGCTACACAGAAATCTTTTGTAAAAGAAAGTTAACTCATACAGCCAATTTCATTGTTGTCTTACTTTAGGAAATCACCACAGCCACCCCAACGTCCAGCAACCACCCTGATAAGTCAGCAGTCATCAACATTGAGGCAGACCCTCCACCAGCAAAGATGACAACCCACTGAAAGTTCAGACAATCATTAGCATTTTTAGCTATATTTTTAGTTAAGGTATCTACAGTAGTTTAAAATATAATGCAATTGCACACTTAACAGCCTACAGTGTAGTGTAAACATAACTTTTATATGTACTGGCAAACCAAAAAAATTTGTATGATTCACTTTATTTTGATATTCACTCTATTGTGGTGGTCCGGAACCAAACCTACAACATCCCCAAGGTATCCTACACACCCACATAATGTTTTCCAGTAAGCACCTATAAAAAGAACCTGGTAGATCTATAAACACTAATCTTATTGTATAAGAGAAAAAAGCAAGGTGAAGAAAGTGTACTTATATGCTACCATTTGTGTGTTTTAAAAAAAAAAAAAAAAAAGAAAAATTGAGCCGGGCACAGTGGCTCACACCTATAATCCTAGCACTCAGGGAGGCCACGGCAGGTGGATTGCTTGAGCTCATGAGTTCAAGACCAGCCTAAGCAAAAGCAAGGCCCCATCTCTAAAAATAGCCAGGTCTTGTGGTGAGCACCTATAGTCCCAGCTACTGGGGAGGCTGAGGCAAGAGGATCGTTTGAGATTGCTGTGAGCTGTGACGCCACAGCACTCTACCAAAGGGGTCAAAGTGAGACTCTGTCGCAAAAAAAAAAAAGTATGAAAGTATAACTGCTTGTATAGATAGATAGATAGATAATTTCTGGAAGGACATAATGAATGAACTTAACATCAATTACTTCTGAAGAAGGGAACCAGCTGGCTGGGTAAAAGAAAAGGAGGGATAATTTTCATTGTAATCTTTTTCATATCTTTTGAATTTTATATTATGGAAATGTATTATCTATTAATTCTCAACTTAAAAGGTTATGAAAATGAAGGGAGACAGTAGATGCCTGGCACAAAGAAAGTAATCGATAAATAGTAGCTACCATTGTAATTATTTTTCCACCATTGCTTTCAGAAATAATTTTTTAAAGCAACCAATCCTCCCAATCCTCTGGAACTCCCGGCCTTGCAGAAGAAAGAGCTTACTCTGAATTAAAAATAAACTATTTTGAAATGAAGTATGAAATGAAAAAATAAAGAACAAAACATTAGCTATCTCTCACGTGGTTTTTCTCTGGTGCTCATGACACCAGGTTCAAAGCACTGGGCAGCCTGGTAATGCACCACATCATCCTCTTGTTTTAGTGCATTCACAACAAAATATCATGGATCGTGTAGCTTATGAACAACACAAATGCATTTCCCACAGTTGTGGAGGCTGAGAAGTCCAAGGTCAAGGCCCTGGAAAATGCAGTGTCTGATGAGGGTCCACTTACTGGTTTACAGATGGTGCCTTCTCTCCTGCATTGTGGAAGGTGCAGGGCAGCTCAGGGGGACCTCCTTTAGAAGGGCGCTAATTCCATTCCTGTGACTGATCACCTCCCAGAGGCCTCATATTTTTAAAAAAATCACCTCAGAGGTTAAAATGTCAACATATGAATTAGGGGCAGGGGGAGACACAAACATTCAGACTACAGTGCCTCACCTCAGAGAAACCCAATTCCTGGGCATCTTCTGGGCTCTGGCTTTGTGCATTACCTGTGTGCCTTCTTTCATTCAAGGACACCAAATGAAAGTAATTACTTTTGATTCTAATGGTGTGTCTGCTTGCAAGCTCTCTGCAGTTACTGACCTACCGCAGATGAAGGGCTGCCACATGCATCTGCCAAACTGCCAAATTATCTGCTTCTCCAGAACCAGAAATGGTCTAGGGCAGGAACAAAAGGCCTGTAGGCAGTCAAGTATAACAGCAAGAGCCAGAGCTTGGGAGTCCAGCAAACCCCAGTGAAAACCCCAGCTCCCGGAATTCAGCTGAGTGGCCTAAGCAGCATCCTCAAACAGCCTATCTCACCTGTGACAAGATGGCAGCAGTTACTATTTCATAATATTTTTGTTAATGCACAGTACCAGGTACATAGTGAAATGGTCACTTAACTTTAGCTATTTTCATTGTCTCTAGAGCATTCCAACTGAGGCCCAATACCACCGTTTCCTCTCTCTCTCTGTCACAACCCGCCCCCCTCCCCCCCCAAGAATTAGCCATCCTAGGTGTACATAAGAGGACTCCTATCTCTCTTTCCCTCTCACATCAGCAAACTCACTTGACTCCATCTCCAAAATACATCCCTGGCTCATTACCTCTCTCCAGCACCCACACACACAGGTGGTCTCCCGTTCCACTACCATCCCCATTCCATAAACCATTTTTCACATAACAGCCAAACTGATCTTCAAAAAAAAAAACGAAATTACATCATTCTATTCCTCTACTTAAACATTCAGGCTGAAATCCAAAGTTCTTACCCTGACAGCAAGGTCCTGCAGGCCTTGGCCCCTCTCTCTCCACTCATTACACACTCCATGTTGCTCCCATCCAGAGTCATCTGTTCCTGCCTCAGAAACACCCAAGCTCCTCAGTCTGGAGCCCTCTTTGCCTGAACCTCCGCACAGCAGACTTCTTTTCATCATGTACTTCAAAGTTCAGATGTTAACACTTCAGAAATATCTTCCCTGATGGCCCCAAAAAGGCTTCCCCTCCCTGACTCACACCCCATTACATTATCCTGCTTTATTTCTTGTTATTATTATTGTTTTATTTTTTATAGTTTTTGGCTGGGGCCAGGTTTGAACCCACTACCTCAGGTATATGGGGCCAGCGCTCTACTCCCTGAGCCATAGGCACTGCCCAATCCTGCTTTATTTCCTTCACAGTCCTCATCACTATCTAAAATTGTATTATTTGTATACTTGTTTACTACTTCCCTGTCTAATTTCTCAACAAAGGATGTAGCCTCCATGAGAACAAGGCTCTTAGCTGTCTTTCTCCTCACTGTACTCCTAGAACTCTGAACAGAATCTACACATAGTAGGTGCTTAATACTTACAGCTTGTGGGGGCAGGAACGGGAGGTTTAAAATGCAGATTGCTGAGCTCCAGTCTCCTCCATCTCCGAACCTTGACTCTCCCTGTAACACACCCTTCTTAGACCTACAGATCTTTTTTTTTTTTTTTGCAGTTTTTGGCGGGGCTGAGTTTGAACCCACCACCTCCGGCATATGGGGCTGGCGCCCTACTCCTTTGAGCCACAGGCACCGCCCCAGACCTACAGATCTTATCCCCACTGTCTTCCTTCATCAACCTCGTGGCACTGAGGGTAAAAGGAGTTTGCTGAGCCTGAATTTGGAGTTAAAACATATAACCTCATCATGGTCAGTTTCCATTTCCGCTGCTTCATCAATGTCAGGCACGCCTAACTGGCTGATCAGCCTGGCTGGAACCCTGTTCTCCCCAGGAACACCTGAGCAGATTTGGACTCGCTCCAAAGGTAAGCCAGGTAAATTTCCATGTCAGCTCACTGGTGGACCGTTTCTGAGGCAGCTGGGGCCAATTCCTACTTGCTCAATAGCCCCTCCAAACACACCTCCCCACCACACACACCCCAGAAGACTTAATTCTGGCACCATCCACAGGCCAGAATTCCCTCTGAAATAAGCCAGCAGCTGAGAGGCAGAAGCCTTTGAAAAGGCCACTTAGGTGACCAAAGCAGTTAAGCACAGACACACCTTACAACTAGCCAGTCCCACACTGCAGAGAAATACAAAGGCGCTGCTGGGAAAGACTCTGGTTCTGCTTTTCCCATTTCTTCTCAGCCTGGTCTCGTAAGAAAACACCCACCCCCTTTCCTTAGCGCCTAATCTGTCATCAGTGTTGGCCTTGGGAGGTTCTGGGGGACGGTGGAGGGCACCTCTGTCTTTCTACACTACTAAAGGCCGAGAGCCTGTATTTGATTAAAGTAGCCTCCATTACCAAAGTTAAAACCCAAACCGCACACTGAGACCGATAACTTACTCAGTCCCCAACACTTTCGTGCACATCAGCTCCCCGAGCAGGTAAGGTTTGGCTGCACTAGGGCCTGCGCGCCCTCCGGGGCTGGCATTAAGCAGCAGCAGCTCCCAGGCCACCCCTGCAGGTGAGCCTGTAGGCTTTGGCGGGAAGGTGAGCGGGGAGTGCAGGGCCCCCGACACCTGCCGGCAAAGCAGCAACGGCAGCATCGGGGCGCCCCCGCCGGAGCCGCGCGCTGGGCGCCGCCTCGGGAACTTCGCGCCCATCCCGTCGGCGGGCGACCCCGGGGCCAGGAGACCCGCGCCTTCAGACGCCTTAGAGAGGAGGGCGCACTCTCCCCGAGCCCCACACGCACCCGGCCTGTCGCTCGCCCCACCTGGAAGTGGCCCCTGCCTTTGCCCCGCTTTGGGATGTGCGCCGAGGGAGCCCAACTGATGCCCTCAAAGTTTACCAGGATCCCGAGCACAGAGGCGCGGAAGAGCCCGGCCGGCGTCAGGGGCGCCCGGGAGAGGGCTCCCCGAGAAGCAGCAGGCGCGGGCGCAGGGAGCAGCCCCCACGGGCCCTGGGAGGCGCAGGCCCGGGCACGGGGCCTCGACGTGTCGCTGCTGCCGTCGCAGAGAGCACGGGACACGGCCCCCCCGGCGAGGAGGGCCCCCCTGCTAGGAGAGCCCCCCGTAGGTCCCCGCGCCCCGCTCCGTCCCGGGGCGCCCGGTTCCCGCCGACGTGCGGCCCCGCGCCCTCACCCCGCCCGCCCGGCCCCCGGGCCAGGCTCCCCGGCCAGGCTCCCCAGCCCGCCCGCGCTCTCCACCCGCCCTGGTGCCTCGGGCGGCGGCGCACTCACCCTCCGCATGGTGCCGGGGCCGCCGGGCAGGGCTCGGCGACGCGGGAGTGAAGGCGGCCGGGGCGGGCGGCGGCTCGGGGCCGGCCGGGAGCTCCGCACCGCCCCCGCCCGCACACGCGTGCGCCGCGGCCTCGGAGCCGGCGGGCGGGGCAGCGGCGCCCGGCCGCGGGGTCCCCCCGGGCCCACCCGGGCTGCAGCGGCCGCAGGGGCCGGCCGGGGCGTGCAGAGCTCGCGGACACCCACCCGGGTCCTTCTCCCCGCGACGCGCCGTGCCCCTCTCCGGCCGCTGCGCTCCTCTTGCTAGACTTCCCACCCAAGCCGGGGAGGAGCGGGTCTCCAGTGCCTGCCCCAAAAGCTCAGAGCTGGACTCTGGGGCCAAGCCCGCGGGGAGCCAAGTTCAAGGAGCAGGAGGGGACTGACCCAGAGCTGAGGTGGGAATTCTCACCTCCTTACAAGTACTTTTGTTGTCCCCATTCCATGAGAGGGAGACGCACTAAGGTCCGTTCCTACTCCTCAGATTCTCCGACTGTCGTTTGGAGTCCTGAGCATTCATACACCTTTTTAGGGAGAGGTGGGATGAGAAATAAGGGCTGGAGGAAAGAACCTCCTGGAGCGCGGGAAGCCCATCTCCAAACGCTCATGCTCTGGGGAGAAAGATGGGGTGGGCAGGGGAACTATACTCCTGATGGTCAACACCCGAGCACCCCTGAGCCAGGAGAACGCAGGGGACAGATGGAATGAGGCGTGACGGCCTTCCAGGAGAAAACCTGGGTTTTCTCTATTCAGCTTGGACCGCTGTACAAAGTAAATCAAACAGCACAGAATTCTAGGCAACCTAAATTCAGTGTAGAAAAATATCCCTTGTTTGTCAAAGGAGCCTTTGAAAAGCAACCAAGGACGCTTGCGTTCTCAGAGTGGGCTGTGACAGGTAGCTAGGCAGGCAGACGGCGGGGGGAAGGCAAAGGCTCGAGCTTGGTAAACACAGCTGATGAACGTTTCAGCTTCCCCAGCGCCTGGCTGCCAATTACTCCAACAGATCACCGCTTGTCTCCACCGTCAGAGAAACACCTTTACAATTTATATCGTTGATGAGCGTGTCAGCAGCACTCTACAGACCGTAATGTTACACAGACTAAATACCATAATCTAATGAATAAAAACATTTTGTCTGGGTTTCTCCTACCAGCACAGATAAGAGGAGTGGTGACTGATGTCAAGGAGAAAAGAAAAGAAAAACTGTTCATGACTTTTGCTACTTTCCTCTTTATCTTACGATCTGCACACAATGGGGTTTTTCCTCCCTTGATTAGAATCTCTTTAGATTGGTCTTTGATGGGTTTTTTTGGAGAAATAACAATTTTTGAAAGTATCCTTACTTATGACCCGAGTGCTTTACCTGTTTTCAATGCACACAACCCTATGAAGTACGGGGATGGTACAGTTTTTCAGAGGGCTCACAGAGGGTAGTTAATGTGCCCGATTTTGCCCAGCTTTTTAATGGCACAGCCAGAATTTCAACTCAGACAGTCTGACATGAGGCCCACACACTCCCCGTGGTACAATATCTTTCTGTGCCCTGGTTCATAGAAAAGATATTGCCCTGACCGGTGTTAACTGAAGTACATGAGCTCTAGTCATGGTCACTGGCCATCTCCTGGGGTTAGCTTCATCATCTGTTAAAATGAGAATTTGCACTAAATAGGTGCCTTAAAGGCCTCTCCAGAAGTAAAGTGCAAGGAAAATCTTAACCTGGAGGTCCCACATTAGCAACACACTCTCTTGTTTTAACACTGCTTGTGCTGTTTCTACAACACCACCTTTCTCCTCCTCATTAACATTCTTTGCTTTGTGAATGCAGATCTCTAATCCAATTCATGTTAACTTTTTACTAAACTTGAATAAGACTCCTGGTGTTGAGGGGGAGGCTCTCTTTCAGTTAAGTAATTCTTAGAGTGATCTTTAAGCATTAGTAGTCTGAATAATTTTTAAACTCCCTTCAGAAACCAAGACAATTTTCAGTTGTACCAAATAACTGACAACACGTCAGTTGCTAATGGAACATAGTCTCCCTGCCCATCTGTGGAAATCCTCATTGTTCTAAGGCTGTTATTAACTAAGTTCAAGAACCAATCTAAAAGTGAAACTACATTGAATCAGATTTTCCTCTTTTTTTTTCCCCCCAGGGGGACAGAAGGGAAAGGTCTCTGTTACTTTCACTTGTTTAAAGAATCGTCAGAGTTTTAATGATAGAGCTGTTTCATATTGTCACATCTCTATTAGCCTCCTAAGCTCAAAAATAATGTTTCCTCGAAAACCCCTAATAGTTAAGAACACAATATTTTTTTCCTTTTTTTTTTTTTTCCCTTTTTTCTTAATCATGTAACATCTCACCTGTTAAAAACAGCAATAATTGGGGCAGCGCCTGTGGCTCAAAGGAGTAGGGTGCTGACCCCATATGCTGGAGGCGGCAGGTTCAAACCCAGCCGTGGCCAAAAAAACTGCAAAAAAAAAACAAACAAACAAGAAAGTAAGAAAACAGCAGTAATATTTAACCCTCTTGATGTTCAGGCTAGAACCATAGGTGTCCATCTTTTTTTTTTCTAGACAGAATTTCACTCAGTTGCCCTGGGGTTGAGTGCCATGATGTTATAGCTCACCGCAACCTTAAATTCTTGGGCTCAAGAAATCCTCTTGTCTCAGCCTCCCAAGAAGCTAGGACAACAGGTGCCCACCACAACTGCCAACTCGTTTTTCTGTTTTTAGTAGAGACGGGGTCTCGATTTGCCCAGGCTGGTCTCAAACTTCTGAGCTTAGGATATGCACCCACCTCGGCCTCCCAGAGTGCTAGGATTACAAGCATGAGCCACTGTGCCCCACCAGTATCCATCTTAAATATAGTAGGAAGTATACTACCATCAGGAGGTCAACCTAACTTCTTTCACTAGTTAGCAATGTAGATAGGCATTGAATATAAAATTGAGCAAAAAGTATCCAGTTTACAATTTCACATAAAGAGTAAAAGAGAAATGAATGATCTATTCTGCTTTATGTAGATAATGTTACCAATTAACATCATTTCTTACCAGTCTGTCATCCTCCATTTAGAAATGCATTAGTAATGAAATATTGTTTTTCTTTTTGTGTTCCTAAATTAGAATCCTTCAGAAGGTATCTATTAAATGCCTGCTAAGGAATGGAGAGACATTATTGGTTAGATCAATCGTATTTCCCTAAGACAGATCAAGAATAATTTCAAGGAAACAGAAAAAATAATTTCAAGGAAACAGATCACAACTATAGGTGTTGAATACTTCATATGTCCCAACACTGTGACAAGACATTTCACTTATCTCAATCTGTTACATCTTCACAAAACTCTGCAAGATAGTTCATGGTGTCTCTTCTATGTGATAGATTAAGAAACTAAGATTTATAAAGATTAAACAACTTGCCAAAGATTGCAAGTGACGCAGATCTACCCCAAAGCTGATGCCAGAGTCCAGGAGATTAAGCAGTGAGAGGTGGCTGCTGCCGTATCACAAACTGTTCTGTCTCTGGAATTTCTTCAAAGCAGTGGACGTGTGAGCCAAGAGTTTTATAGCCAGTAAAACTGACCTTCAAGTATTTGTGCTAGACTGAAATAGAGTTAGTTAAGAAAGAGTTCTTAATGAAGCCAGTCTTTCACTTGAAGTAAGTGCATGATTTTAGTTAGAAGAGTGAAGAATATGGGGGGCGTGGCAGCTCACACCGTAATCCTGACATGGCAGACTGAGCAACCTGGAGGTGGGGAGGTAGTGGGCAGAAGAGAAGTAAAGAGAAGTATTGGAGAATCCTGGGACAGATGACTTTTTTTTTTTTTTTGTTAGAGACAGAGTCTCATTTTGTCACCCTCAGTAGAGTGCCGTAGCATCACAGCTCACAGCAACCTCCAGTTCTTGGGCTTAGGTGATTCTCTTGCCTCAGCCACCTGAGTAGCTGGCACCACAGGCACCTGCCACAAAGCCTGGCTATTTTTGTTGTTGTTGTTTTTGCAGCTTGGCTGGGGCCAGGTTTGAACCCGCCACCCTCG
The DNA here is from genome assembly GCA_963574355.1 of Loris lydekkerianus. NCBI lineage: Eukaryota > Metazoa > Chordata > Mammalia > Primates > Lorisidae > Loris > Loris lydekkerianus. Next base: position 4,530 of record CAUYPK010124854.1, on the reverse strand, counting down.
GTATATGGGGCCAGCACCCTACTCACTGAGCCACAGGTGCCGCCCAGACATGTGAAATTTTTTAACCACTTTTTAATTGCAATATTATAGTCCCTCAAAGGTGTTCTGGGTCATTTATTTTGCTGTAGAAGATCTGCCTGACTGCTATGCCTGTTTCTTTCCCTCTTGCCTTTGACAAGCCCTGTTTGACTTCTCTTAGCATAGTCTGGGAGCTGGGAGCTGGGCATTCCATTCATCATTATTTTTCTTTTTTTCTCTGTGTGTGTGTCCTGAAGATGCAGGGGTGGATTGAGAAAGAGCTTACCTGAAGCTTGTTAAGCCTTTGTCAGAAGAATTTGACATTCCTCTGCTCATTCCTCAGAGATTCTGTGCCAGAGTTTACTCTTTAATGAATGTTTTAAAAGACAAAATTCACTGACAGTCCCATCCCTAGTCCTGTTTACATATTTGTTTCTATACTTCTTTCTAGTCCGTGTCCAAATGTGTGTCCCTCTGCAATCTGTTTATACAACTATCTCTCCCGCTAGAACAATGATTTTCACACCAGTGTGCTGTAAGAGGATCTTAGGTGTGCCTCGAAATTTTTAAAAGATCAATCAAATTATTTTTGAAAGAAGTTCAAAGCACAGTAAGTATATTCTTTTTTTTAGTCTTTTTTTTTTTTTTTTTTTGATCAACATAATTTCAGTGTGCTGTGGAAGTTTAAGTACAGGTTCATGGGTGCTGTGAGAGAAAAAAGGTTGAAAAACACTGTGCTAGACTCTGAGCTCTTTTAAAGGAGGGGCCACCATAATAATTCTTAGATCTCCAGGGTCTAGCACAAAATAGTGTGCTCAGTACATGTTTAATAAATGAATGAATGACATTCGAACCATATTGTATTCTGCTACTTTCCCTCAATAGTTTCCTATATTTTTGCATAGTCTTAATAATTACCTTTATTAGTCATTTAATATACACAGCTCACTGCTATATTATTATCTGAGTTCCCCTCATCATGCCATTTGAGTTGTTGCTAATCTTCTGAAATTATCTTGGGAGTCAGTAAGTAGGGACATGACTTCATATTAAGAAAGCTCTAAAGGATGATAACATGATCATAGTAGATTAAATGGTCTAGACATAGGGAGATGAGTTTGCAGGCTAACCTCAGTCACACAAAATGGAGCTGATGAAGTAACCAAAGCCAAGACTAAGTGATTATGAAAATGGAAAGTGAGAAAAAGCTTCTACGTCCACTGCCAAGGCTGTACAGATATAACTATGGATTTACTCCATTTAAGTCTAAATGTATCACAGACAGTGGGGACACTGTCCTCTAATGGGGAACGTGATTTTAGCACCACAGACAGCTCCTAACAAGTAGTATGGGGCCATTAATGCTGTCAATGATGGTGCCTTTAAATCAAAAACAATAAATAACATTTATTAAGGATATGCTCAATGAAAGCTTTACATATATTAACTAACTTAATTCTTATAAAGAAACAGGCACATAAAAGTTATATAATGTCAGGCGGCACCTGTGGCTCAAAGGAGTAGGGCGCCAGCCCCCTATGCCAGAGGTGGTGGGTTTAAACTCAGCTCCAGCCAAAAACTGCAAAAAAAAAAAGTTATGTAATGTCACCCAGACTCATACAGATAGCAAGTGGCAGGACTTGGGTCCAGGTAGTCCAGCTTAAAAATCCATTGTGATACATTATTCTTAGTAAAGCATCACAAGAATGGAGAAGCATGAATCCTATGTACTCAATTTTGATATGAGGACAATTAATGACAATTAAGGTCACAGTGGGGGTGGGGGAAGGGGAGGGCAGAGAGAGAAAGGAGGAGGGAGGGGTGAGGAAAGGAAGAGCAGAGATAGGGAAGGAGGGAGGAGGTGGGGCCTTGGTGTGTGCCACACCTTTTGGAGGCAAGACACAATTGCAAGAGGGACTTTACCTAACAAATGCAATCAGTGTAACCTGGCTTATTGTACCCTCGATGAATCCCCAACAATAAAAATAAATCAATTAATTTAAAAAATCTATTGTGATTAAGTATGATAAATGCTGTGACATAAAAGCACATGAGAGTATATCTGAAGGACGTGACAGAGGACAAGGAAAGCTTCCCAGACCTCTCTGGAAGCATTGGAACTAAGTTTTGAAAGATGAATGGAATTTAACTAAAGTCCAGATGGCCAACAGGTTACCTGAAACCCAGCATTGAGTAGGGTTCCAAGGTCCAGTCTAAGCTCAGCAAAAAGCCTCCTGTGATCATTTAGCAAAAGAGGTAGAGAATGGGAACCCGAGGCTCGGGGCATAGGTGGGTGGGGGAACAAATAATGAAGGATCTCGAGTGTAGGCCATTTAGACAGTTTTTTTCCTAAAAGCTATAAAAAGAAAGATATGGCATTAGTATGAAATTTGAATTTTAGAAAAATCATCAAGGTGAAGATAGCCAAGTAAAACATGACCACAGACTCTCCTTTTCCTAATATCTAATATAATCAACAAACACTGTAGCTCAGAAAGAGAACAACAAACTCACCCCACATAAGATGGGAAGGGGGTCAAGGAAACTTCATTCTCACTATGTAGTAAGAGTCACAAAAAGATCTGATTGGAGCTATGAAGCCAGAGCCAGATGAAAATAAATTACATAGTTGCCATGTAAATGTGGTAGGGTCAAATGAGGTAGGGAGGAAGGAAGATTGTATGTAAACTGTGAAGAAAAGAGTCTGGAAAAAAAACCAAATCCTAAGAAATAGGAGAAGCCCAGGTAGTTCTCTGTGTTATGAAGACCTTAAGAATATGAACCTGGGAAAATAAGACCTCAAATGTGAGATGAAAAAATTGACTGAAGGAGACCAAATAGATGATTTCAGACCTGAAGAAATCAATCAAGAAGTGAAACAGGGTGGCACCCCTGGCTCAGTGGGTCGGGCACCAGCCTCATATACCTAGAGTGCCAGGTTCAAACCCAGCCCCAGCCAAACTACAACAAAAAAATAGCCAGGTGTGTGGCAGGCGTCTGAGGCAAGGGAATCACCTAAGCCCAAGAGCTGGAGGTTGCTGTGAGCTGTGACGCTACAGTACTCTACCAAGGGCAACAAAATGAGACTCTGTCTCTAAAAAAAAAAAAACCCAAAACAATGCCATTATAGATCTAATACATAAATCAGAAATGTCAAATAATAGGAAAGTCATTACTGAAAATTGAATTAATGGCATGTATAAAAGGCTTGAGATAATTATGGCAAATACAAGGGGAAAACAAAGAGGAAGTATAGCAATTAGGGAGAAGATAATAAGAAAACCAAGAGATAATAAAACACAGGGATAATTGATGTCCCTAATTGATGTAAGAGAATCCAATAAATGCAACAAAATATGCATTTGGACCCACAATACAGGGACATTTTTCCTACAATGAAGGAAGAACTGAAGCTGCAGAGAAAAATTTATACTGTGTGCCAGAGAAAAACTACTTTGAACAGACATCGAGTTATGGCCTGGTTAAATTCCTAATTTTCAAGAAAAAATAATTATTTAGACATCTGGGCAGAAAAGACAAATCGTCCCTGGGGGTGGGGGGAGGGGTGAAATCAAACTGAAAATAAACATTTCCGAACAGCCTCAACCAGCAGAAGACAAATGATGTGGACAGAGCTTGAACAGAGAAAAAGTATAATCTAAAAATATTACACCTAGCCACAGGCAGATAGCCTCATGCATGAAAGGATCAAGAAGTTAAAAGACATGTGAGTCCTTGAAAAAAAAATCCAGCCAATCAGGAGCAGGAGATGAACTAAAAAAAAAATTTTTTTTTCTGGAAAGGAGACAGCAAGGTAAGAGGTAATTTGTACTAAGGGCAGGCATTCAGCTGTTTCAATACAGAACTAAGACCCAACAACTGATGGAATTCTAGCTGTGGATTAAAATGAAAATGTACAAATCCTGACAAAGAAGAAATAATAGAAAGATTTTAAAAATCTGGGAGAAGGACAGTGGGAAGAAGAAATGAGTGCTAATTACCTCATCTTTCACCTGCAGGGAAGACCTTGAGGTCTTCTAAAGTTGAAACATAAATCAAAAGGAATACTTCAACCTAATGACCATTTCCTCCGCTTTTTCTTAACCTTAGCTGCCTTCCCGGCAGGGGTGGAAACCTGCAGCCTCAACACCTATGGCCCTCCAGATCCCCCCCAATGTGGCCCCTCAACCAAATCCAAACTTCACAGAACACATTCCTTTTAATAAATGAATTCAGTCAAAAGGCTGAACTCAAGAATCCGGAAGTGTGGCCCCAAGTGGGCAGGTTTCCCACCCCCATGAGTCAGTAACTTCTGGCCATGGTGGAAAATCAAGTTATCTGAAACTGAATTACTTCCATTTGACTATGGATTTTTTTTTTTTCCTTCTTGTAAAGTAAAATCAAACTTAAGTTCAATGGTTTAATTAAAATAACCCTTGTAGTCAAAACAATATTTCTCCTCTCCCCCTGCCATTTTCTGCCTTTATATAAAATAGACTTCTTGAATTATGT
>CAUYPK010124853.1:0-32866 GCA_963574355.1 Loris lydekkerianus | reverse complement strand
GTGGGGAGAGCAGAGAGAGAGAGGAGGGAGGAGGGTGGGGGAAAGGAAGAGCAGAGAGAGGGATGGAGGGAGGGGGTGGGGAAAGGAAGAGCAGAGGGAGGGATGGAGGGAGGGGGTGGGGGAAAGGAAGAGCAGAGAGAGAGAGGAGGGAGGAGGGTGGGGGAAAGGAAGAGCAGAGAGAGGGATGGAGGGAGGGGGTGGGGAAAAGGAAGAGCAGAGGGAGGGATGGAGGGAGGGGGTGGGGGAAAGGAAGAGCAGAGACAGGGATGGAGGGAGGGGGTGGGGTCTCAGTGTGTGACACAGAGGGGGCAAGACACAATTGTAAGAGGGACTTTACCTAACAAATGCAATCAGTGTAACCTGGTTTCTTGTACCCTCAATGAATTCCCAACAATAAAAATAAATAAATACATAAAAAAAATTAGTTCTCTTTCTCAAGTTGGCTTAGCCTTTAGATTTCTTGGTGAATTTGAGTGAATCCGTGCATATTAATTTCCTTACCTGAAAAATGCATTTGAGGATATTTATTTTGCTCTTCTTACCACATTATCACAGAATACTGTGAGATGGTATATATAAAAAGTAAAAAGTGGTAAGCAATGTTATTATTTTATGGGCTGATTGAACTGGTGTAACAGATTTGACCAACTAGGTCGGTCAGGCTGAGGACATAGTCAAATAATTTACAAAATCATTTCATGTTTATTTGCTTTTCTTTCATTGATGATATGAATTTACATATGTGAGTTTGCATCTAAAAACATAGATTATGACATAGTAAAAAATTATATTTATGAAGAAGGCTCAAAGGAACAGAAATTACTCATCCTGTAAAGGTGATTTATGATGATTCTTCAAGTATAGGAGACAGGCCTTGCTTCAGGAACACCCAATATATGAATACGATGTTTATAAAACCCAAATCAGAGGATAATTGATTACTTCACAAGAAGGCTCCTCACCCTTTGAACTGATGCTCTTTTACATAGGAAATATCCCAAATTGAAATAAATTAAATTTATAAAATTTAATTGGCCCAAAACATCTCAGAAAAAGGCAATCCATCTGTCTGTCTCTTTTGCTAAGGATGGTCACCATCTGCTTTTTAATCCCCACAAGGCAGCAAATAAGAATCGAATTCTCAAATATGAGATTTAAGTTGATCAAAGGAGGAATTTCATATCTATGTAGGCTTGTTAATCATAAGCTCTCATTAATGAAGGCAAGTTATGGAATTCACTGCATGGTTACAAAACAAGATGACCTAAGGCCAGGCACAGTGGCTCACACCTGTAATCCTACCACTCTGGGAAGCAAGGCAGGTGGATTGCTTGAGCTCATGAGTTCAAGACCAGCCTGAGCAAGAACAAGTCCCTGTCTCTACTAAAAATAGAAAAACTAGCTTGGCGTTGTGTTGGGCACCTATGATCTCAGTTATTTGGGAGGCTAAGGCAAGAGGATCACTTGAGCTCAGGAGTTCGATGTTGTTGTGAGCTATTACACCATGGTACTCTACCTAGAGCAAAAGAGTAAAAGTATCTCAAAAGAGAGACAGAGAGAAGGGAAAGAAAAGAAAAAAGAAAGAAAAACAAAAGAAAAGCAAGGAGAAATAAAATTAAATATATATAGAGAGAGTAAAAAATTAAAATGAGAAAAAAAGAAAAAAAAAGAAGATGGGCTTCTTTCTAACCTCCAGGAAGATGGACTGTGAGTGTGCCTATCTAAAGATGCAGGTATGTAGGATGACCTTTAAGGCCCTGCCAGCCCTAAGAGCCTATGGCTTTTCAGAGTGCGAATAGTATTCAGAGTTGTTTCTGAAAATAGGAGAGATCTTGCCATATGGAAAAGTTTCACAATTTGAGATTTCATGTAGGAGACAGAGTAAATATAGAGGCAGCTGAGGGCTGGAAGACATCTCTTCAGCAATATGCTTTCTGAAATCCATGACACCTGTTTTACTAAATTGGGTCAGAAACCTGGAGAGAACATATAAAGACTTCTTTTTTATAGAGATTTTCCTGGAGATTTCGTTCCTTCTCTTCATGCTTCGCACAGCCCAGCAAGCATAAAAAGGTACAGAGACAAAGCAGAAGTGAAAAGCTTAAAGAACATTTTATAAATGTTTAATGTTAACACTTCAATTCAAATTTGACTTTCGTTCACCTGTTCATTTGGTGATTTGGGTTAGTTTGATGAGATAATAAGTTTACAATAACTGATTTTTCCTTCCTGAAAAATATAATATTAGCACTATACATAGCGTCTCTGTAGTATTTTAGTAAATATTTAACAACTGGCTTTATGAAACTAAAATGATTTTAAAGCTTTCCTTTGTGGTGTTTGCCAATTTCTATGGTGTAAATTCTTCCTCCATGGACAATTTAAACTACCAACAGGATAAGAGTTAAGGCCGAGCTGTGAGCAGTTAGACATAACTCATTCTCATTACTCAGCCCCAGCACACAGATGCACCTTCTGTATGATGTTTGCCACTCTTGTTAATGGACTATAGATTCATTAATGCCTTACCTTCTCTGTTTCTCTGTAAACATAAGTCTCTGGTTCTTTTACTTAGATGATTTTTTGTTTGTTTGTTTTCTTTTTCTGATTCTTTTCTGTTCTCTAGTATTCCTGCCATGATGCCTGGCACTCGTCTGGTGCTTAATTAACCCTATTGAGAGAATGACAGACCGTGTGCATGAAGGAGCTTTGAAATTACAAATTACACTGAAGTCCAATAGTGAAGACTAAAATCTTATTAGCATTTTTTGAATTTCAAAAGTTTTGAAATATGAAACATTCTGTTTAGCCGATTATCCTTTCTTGGTATCCAAAATGATGTGTTGTCCAGATATTGGGCAGCAGTGTAGTTAAGGAGTGTGATTCCTTCCCAGGACAATATGCTAATAACAACATTTCTGAGATTTTTTTTTACAGAGAACATGTGATGCAATTCTTTCCATAATATATGAGTGGGTCTCTGTTGAGAGGCTTTCACCAAGGTTTTCCTACACAGTAAAAAGAGATGAACTAAAGGAAAGCCTCTTTTCTTATCTTTTTGAAACACAGGACATGACAGCTGTTGGCACGTGCTGCCTGGATCTGCTCAGACCCTGGTGTTGCTCTTCACTGAAGTTCAACAGAGGCTCAGAGAACCTGATCCACAACCTTGCCATGGTTGGTCTGCTTGATTAACCAACCCCAAACTGCCTGGCGCTGACTTCTTCATATATGAAATAACAAGTCAATGTCATTTAAGCCACTTTTAATTAGGCATTCTACTAAACAGAATCTGAAGCCTCCTAGCGAATCCACTGTATTGATTTTACAGCATCCTTGAATGTTCTCATGACACACAGGTTCTTCACTGGTTGATTCTGACCCAACTTTGCTTCTCACCACTTTATATCCCAAAGCCATTTAAGGTCCGCTAAATACAGATGTCATTCCTTAGCTTTGCTCAAGCATTTTCTTCTTTTTGGAACTTATCTCAAACCTCCACTTTCCTAATAATATCTTGTATACTTGGAAAATCCCTGATAACCCTTTAAGACACATTCTCTCAATGTTCTTTATCAAGATTTCCTTTAATCTAACTACAATAATTAATTATTCTATAACCTGTGGTCTATATTTTACCATATAGTGTATGTACTGCTGTCATATTTATGTTATTATTATTATTATTATTCATTCATTCATTTATTTATTTATTTTTGGCAGTTTTTGTCCAGGGCTGGGTTTGAACCTGCCACCTCTGGCATATGGGGCCGGCACCCTGCTCCTTGAGCCACAGGTGCCGCCCATCCCCCTCCTTTTTTTTTTTTTTTTGTTTACTTCTTCACTTCTCTTTTCCTCTCTGTGTCTCTCTGTGCATGCACACTTATTTCCTTCACTTGCTATCTAGTGTCTACTTTGGTGCTTGGCACGTCAAAAATGCTCCACCAAAACTAGTAAATTGAAACAAATCTTTATATATATATAGGCATAAATGCTGTACTTAATTGAACTTAAGGTGCTACTGAGGAATTTTAATATCCAATATCCTTGCTTTTGACTTTAAGAACGTGCATAAGGTCTTTGTATCTATTTCATATTGTAACATTTAAAAGACCACCTTTGTAATACTATAAATAGCTCCTCCCACATCCTTGCTGGCATCGACCTGGAATGGGATAATTACTGAATTTCACATTTGCGTTACCTTCAATCTTCAGCAGAAGCCTCAGAAATACTCCCCAGTTTGCCACTGCCCTTTCACCCCACCGGACTTAATCCAGCAGGATTTTGATTTCTGAAATGCTGGTACTTTGTTGCCTTCAGGAAAGAATTAAAACACTTTGTTATTACTATTATTTTTAACTAAAGCTTGGAATCCTGAGTTGAAAAACTTGGTGCAAAGTAAGGGGAAGCTTTGGAACTCCAAGGGCTAAAGCTGTCAGGTGAAGAAGCGTTAGACGTAGGCTCGCCAGGTAGCAAAAATTCAGAATTCTGCTTTACTGTCTTATGATGTACTAGAGAGGTGAGAGATCTCCAGAGGGAAATAGGCACAGAACAGCTTGGCACCCACCTTCAGCCAAGATGCCCCCTGACCAACCATGAGATGAGAGCAACAGAACTTAGGGACTGCGGACGACCATGCAGTCTTGGGCAATGAGTGTTTCAGGGAGAATGATGTGAATTGAAGACTAGGACGTTTGTCCCAAATATCCAGGACGGTTTCTGTCACCACTTTGGGTGAGAAAGAGAGTCTCAGTAATGACTGAAATTGAGAAAAGATGAAAGCACAGAGTAGAAATTTAAAATGTAGCATTCTTTATATTCCAAGTTTCTTAGTACAATACGCATACACGGGGGGAAATTGGGTTGACGGCAACACATACAAACACCAGCTGGTCTTAGCTTTTCGGTTTAACTGTAGCTCTGAGAGTTTACACCGACCAGGCCATGAATCCCAGGTTGGGGCAGTGAAGGATGACTTCCCTTTCCCTTAAAAGTTTTCCATTTCTCCTTGTATCTCTTCATCTATAAGGAGAAGCAAGCATAAAAATACAACATTATGTCAAAGCATCAGTAAAATGTGAATAGAGGGATGGAGGGAATTTGTATTTATGCTTCACCAACTATATACGTAACACTTAAAATGTATTGTTTAATTCTTGAAAAATTCTGAAATATGGCTGTTCAAAGTATTAGTTTGCCCACAGACGAAAAACTTAAGCCTCACAAAGATAAAATAGCTCTGCAAGGTTCACTCCCATCTAGGAGGTACTAGTGATAAATTTCTATTAGCAGCTTACAGTCTTTCCTCAGATACAAAAATAAAAATAGCAACTAAAGCAAAAAAGAAGAAGAAAACCTCTCATGTGGTAGAGAGTCTGAAATTCAGAGAAAAGTGTTCACAGTGTGACCTCTGGAATAAAGTGAGGGAAGTCTGCAGTTTGTTGAACTTGACTCACAATTCTAGTATCTTACATCATTCCCAACATGCTATTTCTGACAGATCCACCATATATGGGACAAATAGCCCCCCTAAATCTATTGTGCATTGATTCTTTTTAAAAAGCTGCTTCTAATTTCTTCCCCTGAAAAATGCAAATGCGTGCACTTCTCATGAGTGATGTTAACAGAGAAATAAGATAAAATTCAATTTGCCTCATTCAATCCTAACCAATTCAGCCTGGTTGTAAACCAATTCAAGTACAGTAACAAGCCATGTAAAAGATGCCCTTAAAGACACAGTGCAATAATCTACTTAAAAACAATTTGAAAAATTAAGGAGACCTACGTGTAGGATAGTAAAAATCTTCTTTGCTAAGCCATCTCAATAACTCTAAAAGAGCAGACAGCTCTCAACTCAATAGGCCCATATATAAAATGGCGAACCCTTCCCAAGTGTCTGAGAAATATGCGTGTAAAAGAATTTTATGCAATTATGTTCAGGGAGTATTAAACCTTAATTAATATATCGGTGATTTCAATAATAAAATGCCTAGTGTTGTCTAAGAACAAATGGAAAGCATTAAACCAATGGGTAGATTTATGGCTAAATAAATCAAGCACATTGTCAAATCCATCAGGGAAATCTTTCCACCTATATGTGTCCTTGATTCTAGAGAGCTCCCTCCCAGACCACTAGACATTCTGTCAATGGTACTCTGCACGCATGAATTGTGACTACTGCAATACATTTAAATTATAGACAGGGCGTTTTCTGGTGAACCGTATGCCTGTGAAGTGACCAGACCTACAGGATGCCCCAGTTGGTCTAATATGGTACATCTGTGCCTGGGCTGCAGGGGTATTAGCTGGAGATGGGGTGGGAATATGGAGGTTTGAGACGCTGAGATTATTGGAAAAGAGAAGCAGCTGCATCGAAATATAGGAAAAACAAAGAGAAAAAAAAAAAAGATTTTTTTTTTCTTATGAATATATTTAACATGTTAAACAGATTCTGGCAATTTCCTGATGGTTCCAAAGGAAGCCTGAGCTGAGATTTTCACAGAGAGTGTTCCAGGCCCTGAATACTGTACCTCGTGTATTGAATCACATCTGCTACAGAGAGGAAGCAATGAATAATTAACTCGGCCTCCACATCACCACCATAGATTACAGTCATCTTGACTGCTGGACTGCCTTGCACAACATAAACCATTTAGAACACTCGGTTACTCTCTTTCCTTTTAAATTTGTCTTGCTATCACTTACCACTTAAAAGGGGTAAATCTTTCTCTAGTTTTAATTAAAGTATTTAAAATAATTTACATTGAAATCATATGTGCTCGGGTCTGTCAGAATTGATGCTTTAATAACATGCCATCCCTTTCTCCATTGCCCTGAAATCTGTTAAAATTACCACTAATCTAATTGGGAACAAAGTTGTCAAATGCATGCGGCTCTGACAGTTTGTCTTTCTGCAAACTGCCGACAGATTGCAAGTTACGCATGTGTTGAGCAGATGGGTAAGTTAAAAGGAACACCAAAAAAAAAAAAAAAAAAAAAAAAAAAAACAAAGAAAAGAAAAAAAAAAAGCAATTTATTAAATCACCTGGAACCAGCAGCTCCGGTCCAAAAATAGTGAGAATGAAATATAGCAGGAGCCGGGAGAGCTGGCACTAGAATGTACCAGAAGGTACCGGTTACAAAATAAGATAAACATTTGGAGATGCCTCAGCTGTGTTACAGAATAATGAGGAGTTATTTAACCCGATATAGATTACCAGCCAAAATTAATTTAGGGTGCAGCTTTTTTGGAAAGAGACTTGCAAAGTGATTGCTTTAACCCTTTGCTGGCTTCTTGTTATCACAAGAGGACTGGCACACTTTTTTCCTCCTCTTGTTCTCATAGGCACTAACACACGTTCACATATATGAATCCACACCCAAGCGCATACAACACACTGTCATACATGGACACATATTCATACATGTATGAACACAGGTACATCTGTGCACCCACATTCTAACTTGTATGTGTGCACACACGTACATGAATACATGCAATCTCATATATATGTATACAGCTATGAGATATATATGTACATATATGTATGTACAGTCACTACTACCTACCTATGGGCATGTTCATGAGAGATTGCTTGTTTTCCACTCCTTTTATTATTTTTTTTTTATTTTGAGACACAGTCTCATTCTGTCTCCCAGGCTAGAGTGCCGTGGTGTCATCATAGCTCACAGCAACCTCAAACTTGTGGGTTCAGGGGATCCTCCTGCCTTAAACCTCCTAAGTAGCTGGTACTACTGGCACCCAGATAATTTTTCTACAGACAGGTCTCTCTTTTGCTCAGGTTGGTCTCAAACTCCTGGCCTCAGGTGATCCTCCCTTTCTGGCCTCCCAAAGGGCTAGGATTGCAGGTGTGAGCCTGCCTAATGAGCCAGTGAGCCAGTGCCTGGCCGAATGCACGGTTCTGAGTAAGCCACTCACGCGTGGGTTACCCAAGCCATAGCCGCTGTCAGCATAATTGCTCTCATGTGTTCCATAGGTGACTGCCCAGGCAGGAGGTGGAGGAAGTGAGGGGAAGGAGGAGACTGGGGAGAAGGGGAAGTGAAGCCTAATGGCCTCTTGCTCACAGGGCTCCACGGCTACTCTGTGTGATCGGAACTTTTGAAAGGTGTTCTTTGAAGACTTATGTGGAAGGATCTGATAAACTTTTAAGACCCCCCAAATAAAGAGGAGATATTTGAACTCATATTTGTCTCTTTGAGGCAACCTGGGCTTGTACAAAATCATCAATTCAATTTTCAAAATGCAATAAATTTCAAGTAAAGATTTATTCTGTCTCTGCTAAGAGCCAGAGGCCCAGAAAATTAACTCTCTCTGTGTTCCAGGAACAGGCCAATACAGTCACTTCAAGGAGAATCTCTTGCTGGAATTGCAGGTGGTCAGCAGTGAAGAGCCAGGACAGAGAGTGTCCCCAGCCCTGGGAGCAGCGCAGTGGGGCTCTGGGACTAGGTCTGGGGCTCTCTTGGTTTGCTGCTCCCCTCACGTTGCTTGCTTATCCTGGAGACATCATCCACTTTCACAGATGTGGCCACCGTGTGGTTGGCTGCCTTGCAAGTCTGTATCTAGAGCCCCAGTTTCTCTCACTTGGATTAGAACCCTGCACCCCATGTCTGTGGCTAATCACCACAGGCACGTTCCTCTTACCTCTCCGTTCAAAACGAGCTCAACTCATCGGCAACCCATATCACTTGGCACTTTATCATCTAAACCAGAGACCTGGCAATGAGAATTAAATCACCTCTCTTATCCACCAGCCATAGCCTGGCCCCAAGTCCCAGCAGGGTTGACATCCATCCAAATGTCCCCATAAATCTGTCATTTCCACTCCAGGTGTAATGGGACATCTGTGCCTTAGCATTCCTCGTGTCCTGTGTGGATATCAGCATAGGTCTCTGTTCAGAGTTTCATGTCTCCTCTGCTGTGTCCTCCACATAGCCTCTGGAGTGGCTTCTCCGGAGTTCACATCAGACTGCATGGCTTTCCCGTGGGGTGCACTGGACCTTTTAAGGTTGCCCCATGACACCTTTTCTCTGACTTTCTCCACTGCTGCTGAAGGCAGAGAAGGAAGTTGACTCTTTATTTCTCCTGTCCTATCCTTACTGGGCTATGAATGGTCAGTCACCACATTTCTCTCCCCAAGGCCACAGGTCTCCTTGAGTTGCCTTCTTCATCCACAGCTTCAGCTGGAGCTCTCTCCAGGTTCTGGTGAGTTTTTCCTCCCTTTGTCGTTTAAAGCCCTGGGAGGTGTTCTCTCTCCTCTGCTGCGAACCCGAGGATGCTCTACCGAGCCGTGCTGGTCCCCCGTTAATGCTGCCCGTTCCTTTGTAAACAGTCCCTTCATTACACTCTCCTCAAATACATTTTTGTAGGTGCCATCTGTTTCATCTTGGGGTCCCAACTGATATGTTCCCACACTGCCAACAGGATGCAAAGTTCAAATTCATTACACAGCAAACAAAGCTCTTTAAAATCTAGCCCGTCTCCACTCTCACAGTGCCTGCCCTCATACCCTCTCCCATTTAGCCCCTGACTTCATACTGCATGAAGGACACCTCTCTATCTCTGCCCCTGACCTTGGAATGAAACACCCTCTCGGCTCTGGCTCCCTGCCCCTCTCATCTTCATACTCTCTCTGGCTCTTCCTTTTTTTTCTCTTAATTAAAGATGCAACTCAAGCACCAATTTTTCCAGAAAGTCTTCCCTGAGTCTTTGGGGTCCCTATTTCCAGCCATGGTGAAAAGCTTTTATAGACTCACAATAAATAGTACATCTGAAAGGCTCTGGGACATTGCTTGGTAAGGTTTTTGAACCTCTAAATTAATTTTCAGATTCTCTTTCCTTCCTTCCCTCCCTCCCTTTCTTCTTTTTCTCTCTCCTTCTTTCTTTCTTCAATAAACAGTTTTCTGTTATTTAATCCTAATGACAATTTTTTTAAAGTCAAGTCTTATTATTGTGCTCATTTTTAAACTGAAGAAAGTGGAACTTAAGGAGCTCGGATGTCCTATTCAATGGCAAACAGCTTGCATGAGAAGGAGCCAAGATTTCGATGCAAAAAGTTTCACTCTAAAGTCTGTACCCTTAATGAGAATATTAAAGGCAGGATTTGGTTATGGCTGGGTGTTACTTATATTTACAGCATATGTGTGAATATGTATAGATAATCCTTATATGTAAAAAGGAAAAAAAATACAAGGTTTTGTCAAAGGTAAAGAGCCAGCCAAACTGTATGTTTTAATTTAATAGATTAAGTTAAATGTAGCATTCTGCTTCCAAGCCAGAGTTAAATTTAGGAACCACTGGTATGGTATTTAAGATACCACAAGTTAGTAATATTTGCTTAACTGTTCAGTTTTCAAGATGGCAATTTTTCACACACAACTTGGGAGTTAATGAAATATTAAGATCCCCCAAATAAGTATTAGAGAAAAACAGGAATTGTAAATATGTATTTTCTAACAAATCTCAAAATATTTTGAGTGGGGCAGTCCTAGCCAGGAAGTTTCACTTATCCATGGAAAGAAAGGCAAATTCAGAGGTAAGAAAATGCAACTATTCTGAGCCCCTTCTAGGGCAAAGATCATCCATCCCTATGAAGATTATCAGCTAAGCAGGTAAGTTTTGATAAAATACTTAGTGGGTAGGGAGGAAAGAAGGGTTACCTACTCAGCAGTCAGATTAGTGGTTCAAAACCCAATGCATTGATAGGTATTATGGCCATATATTGTTATTTACTAACATTTTCAGTGCCAAATATTTTCGCCACTTTCAGTTATGAAAGTGCTTGTGTAAGCTGAAATGCAAAATTCAATGGTAAGGTTTGACTGTCTCTAACCATTAAGATAATATGCAGTTAAAAGTCTATCTGTCAAAGCTGTTTTGTCAGACGTGTACCCACTTACACAGGAACTCTCCAGTGGTCCTGAGGAAGGTATACATCACCATCACTAGAGAAAAATTTTTAAAAACACACAAATCTGTCATTCAAACCAGAAGATTCTGAATCAGTAGTTCTGAGTGAGCACTAGATTCTACAGACTGAAAAACCTCTTAGATGAGTCTAATACCCACTCACAAATTATAGGGGATGGGCGAGGTTATGCCACAGTAACAAAATTGAGTCCACCAAAATCTCAGTGGCATAACGCTGTGAATTAGCAGGAAAACTAATCATCCTGGTCATGCAGTGGTTTCTTCATCAGATTACGTCATACCATGATAACAGCCTAAAGCAGTAGGAAGGGGCCAGGACAAACCCTGCCCTAGATCTTAACACTTCCGCCTGAAAATACTGCTTCATACATTCCATTGGCCAATGCCAGTCACATGACCACCTTTACAGTAGTTCAAGGGGTAGGGAATTGTTAGTTCCACCATCTGCCTGGAGATGAGAGAGACCTGGAAATATTTGTGAAAAACACTAATGCCTGCCAAAATCTCTGATTAAGAACCACGAGTTCAGCCTCTTTAGTTTACAAGGAAAGGAAGAAATCACTGAGAATTTAAGTGAATTTCCAAAATCATACAGCTAATTAGTAGACCTCAATTTAGCATAATGGTTTCCTGACAATCCAACTAGTTCCTTGAAGGATTCCAGCTAATTTAACCTACTTATCCTTCCATGCATTCTTCTCTTCTTTTTACCCATTTGGGAGAAATTTTTAAAATCAGAAAAATTTCTCCCCTTAACAATAATGTAGAGTTTGTGATTTATTTGATGGCAGTTTTAAATAAGATGTTTTTAACCCCACTTAGAAACAGTCCACTTTCATGATTTATTACAACTTTCTTTTTCTGGTTAATTAAACTCATTTCTTAGAAAATGACTCATGGCTAATCACACTAAGAATAAAATTAGTGATATTTCCCTCTTTGTTATAAAATGAATGTAAATAATTTTAAAGGCAATTTTTCTAAAATCAAAAGAGCATGTAATAACCCCAAATCAGCAACATTATGTAAAATAGCAGACTTGAGGAATAGTAAATCCAGATGCTGTCCTATTATTGCATGATACAAGGCAGAAATTTATTTTCCCTTGTTATTAAATCAAGCTCTATCAATCAATTTGCTTTGTGTAAATGCTTTATTTTGGAGAGTTAAAGTTCCATTTGAAAAATCCTAGACTAAAACTTGTTGTATGGTTTTTTTGCCCACTGGAGGCATATAAAACCATTACATTTAAGTATCATAATAGCTAGCATATGCTATTTCTTAGAAATGAGACCACCATCTGGATTAAGGTCTACTGATGATTTCATACAATACTCCAGCTTTCTTCGGGTAAAGAGAGGCCAAACTGTTCTGACTTTAACTATCCTGTTGTACTAATGAAAAATAACAAAAGGTCGCACTTATGTTTGACCTACTTGCTGGAGATCACATACTGCTTTATTAATGAATTATATAATGATTATAGTAGCTGGGAATGCAGCGGGCAAGCCAGATGCTTGCGTCAGGAATGTGAGTTTCAGTCCAAATCCATTGTCCAATATTATCCATTTCAAAGCAAGCTGAACATGAGATTTTCCTGGTTCTAGAAGCACCGTTCTGTAGTGGAAAGTCCACCTGCCTTATGTTTACATATTGACTCTCTTGCTAATTGTAGAAACTCATGCACGTGGACTGAATCTCTCCAAGTCTCAATTTCCTTTAATTATACAATGAGAATAATTCTGCCTATTGTAAAAATTGTGAATAAACTTAAGGATTAGATCTGTCAAATCTCTACTACAGTATCTTGTTGTTATTATTTTTTTCTCTCTCTAGCATTTTTATTTCCTTTATCTGGGCAAAGAGAAGCAAAACAAGAGATTAAAAGCAAGGATGGGGTCAGCATATGGAAGAAGTCAAACTGAAAACGTGATAAGCAAAGTCCGTATTACACATTATGTAGCTGTTCCTAGAATAGCTTTCTAATGTGGTGGAATCACCGGACAATAAAACTACACTGCTGTGTATAATGCCATAGCAACATTGGTTCTTTTTCATGAAAACCACCCTAATGACTGGCTATCTTTAAAGGTCGTTCGATGAACTCTCTCTGATAAAACTGGTGTCATCCCTCTGGCTCCCTGGAGTCATTAAATATACGAGTGAGTGGGGGTGGGGAATGGAAACCACAGAAGAGTGGAGGAAAGGGACCCTCTCACCTGACTGCTTCCTCGGGGCCCCTCAGCTATTGTCATGCAGGCAGCAAACCCTCTGGGCCAATCCATCTGACTGGCTGTGCAGGGAGTGGGGCAGCCTGGATAATTGATGGGCTCAATCTGACCAGGCACAGGTGGCACGGAGACGGCATACAGCAGCTTCTCGGGTTTGCCAGTGCCATCTGTTGCCATAAAAACATCTGTCGTCAAGGTCACCCTGTCACCCTCTGTTAAAGTTACAGGTTTGGTGAGTAGGATAATGTCACCTAAGGAGGAGTATGTATGTAGGGGGCTGGGAAGGAAGAGAAAAAAACCAAGATGCACAAAAACAATAAGAGAGCTTTCTCTTTTTTTAAATTATGAGATGAATAAGAATAAGAATTACTGAGTAAGACAAATGAGAAAAAATATACATGCTTTTTAAAGGAGGACCTCCTCGTAAAGGCTTTGCCAAAAGATGATTGTCATTGTTCTCTCTCGCTAAAAACATTAGCTCATTTTATGGAGTAAGAACATTTTAACCAGAGGCGTGACATACATTTGTAAAAGAAATACGATATGCGATTGTGCTGGGATTTGCTTACAAAGACAAGCACTTCCTCTCTGCCCGCTAACTTTTAAAACCAGTTTCTGATTTGATCCTTTTGTACATGGACATTTGATTAAGCATCTGTGTGCGTGCGCGTGTGCCTGTGAGTCCACGGCATGTTCAGACAGGGAGCAGAATGGAAGGGGGTGTTGCATTTATCAAAGTATTTAACTGGCATTTGAGCTTTGCTCTGCTGCCAGAGAGAATGACCCATTTGTTAATAAAGAACAATTAACTTAATAGACTCAAATGATCTGGCGGACGAAGGACTGTAATGAAGCAAATGCAATATTGGATTTTTAAGCAGTGAGTATTACATGTGGCCAGACTTCAGCAGCAGGTTCATCTTTCTCCATCTATGTTGCTGGTGCTTTCTAAAGCAATTTCACCCAGTGGCAAAGAAACATCATTCCCATCTGTTTAGGAAGTGCGGCTTTACTTATTGGACAAATATTGCTGGCACCATGGGCTTTCAGGGACTTAATGATTATCGTTGAAGGGTGAGAGGAGAAAGGGGAGGGGATCTGCTGGATTTTATAAAACACACTCACATCTGCCCTATGGAACACGGAGGGCTGTAGACAAGGGCAATACGGTTTCTTGGCAGGAGGGAGTGTCAGGGAAGGAGTGGACAAAGAGCAGATGAACATTCCTCGTTGACCTGTAGCCTGGTTACCAAACACCACGCAGAAATTAAAATGGCAATCTTGGAAAGAAACAAAATGTGTATGGACAAATGCAATTTTAACATTGTTGAATGGGAGGCGGGTATATAAAATTCAGTTTGTTCCTTGACTCAGTTGTCTAATGTTTAGATAGTAGAGACACCATCACTGTTGACAGTTAAGGGTGATTTCACCTCCACATTTTCCTCTAGTTTCACCTGCCAGGAGCATCACCTCTTCCTGATCCTCTTTTTCTAGTCTGGTGATACTGGCTACAAAAGAATGGACTAAACATTTAAGGCAAGCAAACGGACATAAATGTTGATTTCTGTACACGAGATTTCAAAACTATTCAGTGACATATGCTTGATCTACATTTCAAAGGGAACAAAGGATTATTGCAATTATTTGGCTTCCTATACAAAAATGAACTTTCTTTATATGTTGGGTTAAGTCTTTCTGATGCTAAAGCACTTCACTATTGTGCCATTACCTTCAAGGTGATTCTTTCCTAAATTTGATGCTGTTGATAAACAACTGGTCTTGAACTGCTAACTGGCTCTAGGGTCCTAGGAAAATTACTGCAGTGGTCCTGGAAATAATGCCACAAACTAGTCATCCCAGCCTGGGTTCCTTAAGTGCAGGAATTCCTTGATTTCGTCTATGTCTTCCTCCTTCTAGGTCATAAAGACAGGTCACTTTCCAGCCTTTTCCATATGATCCCAATATCTTAGATCAGTTGTGCCCTGCTGGCTTGAGGCCCAAGTTCCATACCCTAAGTTTGACAGCTGTCCCTTGTCCCTCTGAATCTGTCCACCTTAGCAATTCACTTCCTAGGACTTCACACCTTATTAATGTACCATCTTGTTTTGAGGCATTGGCTTTGAGGTCATTATGAGCAGTCAGCTACTAACTATTACTAGCTGAGTGACCTCAGGGAAGCTTCTTAACCGTCCCATCTGTAAAATGAACTTTAAAATGGCAATGGATGTATGGAATTCTTAAGGATTAAATGCCTGACATATTGCAAGTGACAAATCATAGTGGGTATAAGATTAGTAATTGTTAGCTTAAACAATTATTCCAAACTAAATACCATTATTTCTTGCATAAAAATATTTCCAATTCCTGGCTTAATCCCAGGAAATTCATTTGATGTGGTTCCTTGCTCAGTATGAGAGTCAGGCTAAACTTGATTCCCTAATACATTGTGGTTGATTTAAATAAATATCTTTTCCTACTGTCAGCCTGGATAATAGAGGAGGAGGTGTTTCCTGTGGGTAGTTCTCAGCCTGTACTTGATAGGGCCCGAAGACCTTCACAAAAGGAATGTGCTTCACTGTGAAAGGGCCAGACTACCAGACAGCTATACTTTTCCCAGCCAGAGCTGCCTCTCCTCATGGCTCCGCTTGTGTGTAGTCAATAGGACATGTGAAACACTGTCCTGTAGGTAACACACTTGAAATCTACCACTTTGATGGTTCCTAACATACTATTCGGCATTAATATTCTGACTTTAAAAAAAATTAAATCATAGCTGTGTACATTAATGCAATTATGGGGTACCATGTGCTGGTTTTATATACCATTTGAAATACTCTCATCAAACTGGTTAACATAGCCTTCACCGCATTTTCTTCATTATTGTGTTAAGACATTTATATTCTACACTTAGTAAATTTAACATGTACCCTTGTAAGATGTACCGTAGGTGTGGTCCCAATGTTCTGATGTCTAAACTTTGACTGGGTATGTTCACAGAGGAGGACATAGAACTAAAATATCATTTATTATTTTCTGTGATGATCCGAGGAGTTCATTCTGAACGCAGGAATTTCAAGGTGCCATGAAGAGAGAACTGCATAGCTGCAGCGCACTTTTTTTTTCCTACAGCAAATAATCTTGGACCGAGTACGCCTTTGAATGTTCATGTTAGTAAGATGTCTGTCTGCTTCTCTTTTGCCAACTTCCTTGACTCCTTTAATCTGCTGCTTCTAGGATGCTGTCAAGTTAGACACTAAATAATAAAACTTGTGAGTCGTATGTGAAAATTGAGAGCGTAAAACTATGAGTGAGTGAGGACACCAAGGCCTCTCCTCAGTGAGACACCTGCAGAGATGTCGTCTGTTGGCTGCTTGGTAGCTTCACTCAAGGGACTCAGTTTCTGAATTTGGGCTTTGCTCTGGAGGGAGGATGAGTTAATACTTGTTTAAAAGCAGATAGGGGTGGAGGAGCCCCAAATTTGTAGCATTTGCTATTTTCCATCATGTGAATAATCTTACCATAGCTGATTTCAATGTACCATTGTAGTGTCACTGAACACAGACCTTGGTGACCCCGGAATTAGGAAGGGATGAGTGCACCTGGCCTGTTCTAGCACTCCCTGTAAGCGACTTGTGTAAAGTGACCTGCTAATCAGCTAACACGGGCATCCGCCTGAATACTTAAAACTATTAGAAATCTGAGACTACAGGAAGCCTGAACCCACTGTAAGATCTTAACTGTTGTTATTTCTTCTGCAGAGATTGGTTCCTCTTTTAATTGAACACTTAAAGATAGCGTGTCTGTCCTAGACCCTGTGTTAGACACTCACTGCCATTCAGCTCTTCCAATCCCTGTAATAAGCCTGTGAAATGGACCAACGTGAGCTACATTGTAAAAATGAAGAAACTGAGGCTCAGAATGGTTAAGTAGCATGGCTAATGGATACAAGACAGAATAGGAATGTGAATCCAGGAAATCTGGCTCAAAACCCCATATGTTTTGAACCACTGTGAACCAACTTTGTAAATAACATAGCAAATCTGAGTCGTGACTATTTTCTAACAAAGAAACATGTCACCTAACTGATGATTATCCATCCATTATTAGACATGGCTTAAGGGTGTAACTTGTACATGATAGTGTTAGTACAGCCACTTAAAAAAGCTATATGTAAATTTGTTTTTAGCAGAGGAAAAAAGAGATATATAAAAATCAAAACATCATAAATTATATTTTGATCCTTCAACTGTCTTTTCTTTTTATATTCCCTGTTCATTTTTTTATTGATTTTGAAATCTTAGTTATCATGCAAGTTATGTACTATGCCCAGCCTATGTCAATGGCTTTGAAAAATAAAAATAACAAAAGAGCAAATGAAAGTTTGATTATTTGCCTCAATACCTATTTCTTTTTTTTTTTTTTTTTTTTGGCCAGGGCTGGGTTTGAACCCACCACCTCCGGTATATGGGGCCAGCACCCCACTCCTTTGAGCCACAGGCACCGCCCCTCAATGCCTATTAATTCAAAAGTATCATAATAGAATATTGGTTTGCAAAGAATATGCCTGTGACCATCACACAGCCACATAATTTATGTCACCATAAACGTAATGTCACATTTTAGGGGACTTCTAATTTAATTGAGTTTAAAGTTGGCCAAAGTCAGTCATTTATGCCTCTCTGAAGAGATTACACTCACTTCTCAGAAAATAAAAGCCAAATGTAACATTCAGAAGGATGGTCAGTCTTTTCTAGACATGAATATCTTTCCTCCAATGACCTATTTCAATGTGAATGCACTGGGATGAAGAAACAATGGAACTGCACACTCTTTTTATAATTGGTGGCTATGGGTGATCCAAGCTGATATCCAATGAATCAATTCCCTTTAAAGGTCATCCACCATAGGAAAGGTGAAAGGTTTATTCTGAAGAGAAGCATGAGTATATCTACGTATCTAGTTTCTGGTAACAGACACTCTGAAAGCCCTGACATCAGCATGATGCAGTCTATTCAGCTATTAATAAAAAAAAAATCTCTATTTTTTTTTGAGATAACAAAGAATAATAAAAATGAGTGACTCAGTTTTGTGCAGAACTTCCACTTCTCTAGCAAGAGCAGAAAACCTATGTATGGACTTAGAAGCTATAAACAAACAACAAAACATGGTGGTCCAGCAAATTATTTATCTTTTGCTTGATAAAACTCTTCTCTCTGGCAATGAGTCTCAATAATCCACTTTCTCCAGATATCAAGGAGACAAGCAAAAACTAGGCTAGATTCCGCCTTATTCTCGAGTACTGTAGCCTCTTTCAAGTAAAATGATGGCTCTGTGTGTGTGCCTGTGAGCATGCTGGCGTCTCCCTTTGCCAAAAGGCTAGAACTGTAATCTCAGAAGCACACGCCACTTAGCAGGGTCTGCAAAGTTCAGGTGGTGAAGAACACACCTTTTCCCTCTTATCCCAACTCCTCCCAGGCCCCATTAAAAAAAAGTAACCCTATAATCTGCTAATGGTAGTCTCAAGCTAATTAAACTTTGACAAGAATGTAGGCAATGCTCAATTGCAAAAAATCAACATGCACATTTCTCTACATGTTCTTGGGGAGAAGGGAGAAATTAAGCCATGTGAAAAATCTTTCCAAAAACTCAGCCAGATCTCATTCATATCCGCATACTTCATGTCACATTAACTCACCCAGCCTGACACCCAGAGGTACACCCGCCAGCTGACTGGCAAGGCTGGGATTCAGCTCTTTAATAACCGTCTTATACGTATAGACCTATATATCCAGGATCTATGAAGTACACAGATGATTATTTAGGATTAATGGATCATCCGAAGTGCCAGTTGGCACGTTTTGAGTAAAAAATGTAACAAATGCAGCTGTTTAGTAATAAATAAAGCCTCAGCTGTAAGGGAAATAAATTAGATGCATTTAATTGGTAGGCTGCAAACCTCTCCTTTATTACAATGGAGCTTCTTGTTATTTTATGATGTCAGGGTAGATGGCAGACTGACAGAGTGTTTATGAATCACAGTTTGCAGATGGCACTCTTAGTTTTCGGCAGCTATGAGCACAAGTAGCATGAGGCCTCCATAGTGGATTTTGCCAAAGACGACCCCCTGAGAATTAGCTGTCTCCATTTCTCTTATGCCAATCGCTCCCTGGCAGAGCCCTACTTCACAAACCCACCTCCAGTAAATTGTGGCTGCCTGGCAGGGAGTCAAAGACAGCTCACACTCAGAGGATGCCATCATCTCGAGGGGATCTCTTTGTTATTGCTGAGGAGGCCTGTGTGATGGTCCTTAGAGCAGGCTTCTTGCAACTTCTTGTGAGGAAGATGACCAAGGCTCAGGCAGGACAGAAACCCTCCCCTTTCCAGTTCACTTGGCTCACTGTGCCCACCCCCTGCAGCTGACGGGATGATTTCCCATCTCTCGAGCACAGCATAAGGTCCTTGCACTTGGGATTCAGAGCATCCCTGACTAATGACAGCTTTGTCATCCTCGTACAGCTGGGGATGGAGTGGGGAAAGGTTACACTAGCCCACAGAGCTCCTGGGCTCCCTGCATTCCTTGGGTCACTATTCACCTCCATGGCTGGGAATAGCACACAGGAAACATGCAGTCACAAGTGTCACAATTTGTTTATTTTTGCCACCAGGCATAATTTATTTTTATGGTAATGGATTCTGTTTTAGAGAAATGAAAGGATCAAGCCTCTTTGCAGAGAACAAAGGGTCATCTAGACACGGAATAACAGTAATGATGAGGTTAATGATAACGGCAGTAATAATATTGATGTCAGGAGTAACCATTTGAGCACTCGTTAGAGGACAGGCTAATATCACTTCCCACAGGATTACAGACATGACCATACGATAATTTAAATCACACACATACCACCTCCTTTCTCTTCTTGTTTCCTATTCCTACCTTGCAATGTTTAGGCACCTGAGCTTCTGTCTCATGAGAAACCCTGAGATTGCTGCCTCCTCATTTCCTCTTTCCCTGTCTGGTAGAGACCCAGGGATCTGGGGATCTGATCTCTCCAGCTGTCTTACGAAGCTTTATGCCGGCCGTCAAGCTGAACTAAGTAAAGAAAGCATACGAACACAAATGCGTTTTATTTGTTGAAGTCAAAAACTTCTGAAAATTTTAGGTGGGAAAGGAATCAGACTCAGATATTTCACTTTAGATGAGACATTCTGTCTCATAATGACACAAAGGATATATTTCCAATGAGGGAAGAGTCATCTGTTGTTATAAAAATGTGTGCATTCCTTCATATATGAGGCACAAGGCAAAGATTCTTAACACTTTGAGTGAATACTAGAGTTTATAGCCAGCATAACAAGGCAATATGTGAGTGTATATGTACAAAAGCAATAAATAACTGAAGTAGAGCCACCACAGTTGACCACCTCTCTACATTAACCACCTACTTAAGTTGATCTAATTTTTTTTTTCTTTTTTTTGGTCGGGTTGGGTTTGAACCCACCACCTCTGGCATATGGTGGTGGGTGGCGCCCTATTCCTTTGAGCCAAAGGCATTGCTGATTAAGTTGATCTAATTTTCATAGACTGGACATGTACCACATGTATGTATCAGCACTATAGGCCTATGTTGACCACCTCCCTATGTTAACTCCTCTGTTACAGTCCACTGGGTGGTCGGCTTACAGAGGATCTACTATATATGAAATTGAAGGCACCCAGATTGGAAGGGAAGTCTTAAAACCATTTTATTCATAAATGACATAAGCCTACATGTAGAAAATCCTAAATAATCTACGAAAAATTAATAAATGAATTCAGCACAATAAAGATGCAAAATCAATACACAAAACCAATTGTGCTCCTTTTTATTTATTTATTTATTTTCAATTAAATCATAGCTGTGTACATTGATAGGATCATGGGGCACCATACACTAGCTTCATAGACCGTTTGACACATTTTCATCACACTGGTTGACACGGCCTTCCTGGAGTTTTTTTAGTTATTGCGCTAAGACATTTACATTCTACGTTTATTAAGTTTCACATATATATATTATAAATGAATAATCTAAAACTAAAATTAAGAAAACAATTTTATTGACAGTGGTATCACGAAGACAAAATATTAGGAATGCATTTTTAAAAAGATGCATCAGGCTTACGCACTGGAAACTACAAAACTTTGTTGAAGAGAATTAAAAACATAAGTAAAGTGAGATATATTCCATGTCCATGGATTGGCAGCCTCAGTACTGGTAAGACAGAAATTTTTCTCAACCTTATCAATTCAATGTAATTTAAAGCAAAATCCCAGCTGCTTTTTTAAAAACAGAAACCGGCATGGCGATTCTAAAACTTATGCGAAAATGCAAGGGACTCAGAATAACCCAAACAATTTTGAATAAGAACAAAATGGGAGGACTTTACACTTTCCAATTACAAAACTTACTATAAAACTACAATGAAAAGGTAGTGTGGTACTAGAGTATGTTTAGAAATATACATTGATGCAACCCAGTCTGGTGTTCAGAACTCTCCCCTTACATTTGTACTTAATTAATACATAACACGGATGGCAAGGCAATTCTATAATCTGTTCAACAAATGACGTGGAGACCCTTGGATTTCCACATACAAAGTGATAAATTTAGTTGCTAATCTTGTACCACATAAGAAAATTAATGGATCATCAGTCTACCTTATATGAATCAAACTATAAAATTTTTAGAAGTCAGCATAGGGAAAAAATAGAGAAAATTGGGAGGGGCAGAGTTTTCCTGAAGAGAAGATATCAAGCAGAAAGCGGATTACAATGAGTTTATGAACAGCCGAGAGAAGAGTATTCCACGCTCCAGGCAGGAAAAACGGTAGATACAGGTGCTCAGAGTCAGAGTGAGACATGCATTTTCAAGGGCAAAAAAACCAAAACAAAACAAAACAGTGTGGTTGTTTCCATTTTGACACCAGGCTAGACAAAGATCTTTCAGAAAGGACTTAAAAAGCATCACCTATTTAAGTAAAGAGTGATAAATTATTATCAAAATTTATTATCAAAATTTACAATTTCTGACCTTAGAAAGGTAACATGAAAAAAGTGAAGTATTGAGCTACAGACTGGGAAAAATATTTATAAATCACATGTGACAAAGATCTTGTATTTACAATAGAAAAAAAAGCAAAAAACCTCCCATAACTTAATAATCACAAGACAAACAACTCAACTTTAAAATGGGCAAACGATTTAAACAGACACGTCACAATATATATACCGTATATACTCGAGTATATACGGTATATATATATGGGCTATGGGTGGCTAATGAGTTCATGTAAGATGCTCACAGTCACTAGTTATCAAATGAATTAGAAATGGAAATTAAAATTTACAATGACATATCATGACACATTTGCTAAAATGGTGAAAATTAGAATGAATGACAATACTATATCTTTTCAAAAAGTGAGAGCAACTAGAATTTTTATAGATTGCTGTTGAGACTCTAAAATGGTTTTACTACTTTGGAAGAAGATTTAGTAGTTTTTATTATAAAGTTAAACACTACTACTTGTCTTTACTATAAAGTTTACTATAAAGTTACACTACTACTTGTCTCAATAATTCCACCACTAATTACTTTCTAAACAGAAATTAAAACACTTTATTCATAAAACACTTGTACACGAATGTTCATTGCAGTTTTCTTTATAATAAAACTTTATCTCCAAATCAAAAATATTCCATATTTCATCATCAGGTGAATGAGTTAAAAATTGTAATATATTCATACACTGGAATATTATGCAGCAATTAAAAAGGAACACAACAGTATGGATGATTCTCCAAAGCATTATATTGATCAGAAGAATTGAGAGTAAACACAATATGCTTCCATTTATATGAAATTTTAGAAAAATCAAAACTAATTTATAGAGACAAAAAGCAGAACAGTGTTTTCCAGAGGCTGAAGGTGAAGAAATTGACTGGAAACCATCTGGAGAACACTTCCTGGAATGCTGTAAAAACTGTATCTCGGTAGGCAAGTAGTTACATGTTTTTTGTTGTTGTTGTTCCTTTTTCAAATCTCCCTGAACTTCACACTTAAAATAACTATAATGTGTCACATTTGAATTATTCCTTAATAAAGTTAATTCAGAAGTAAAATTTTAAATTGCCAACATTGGCATAAAAAAAATCTGAAATGATAAGAAATTTTAAAATCACCTTATTTCTAAAATAAGTACTATTTAGTCCTTTTGGGGCTGCTATAACCAAATACCATAAATTGAGTAATTTATAAAAAACAAACAAACAAACAAACACACAAAAAAACCCCAGAAATTTATTTCTCATAGTTCTAGAGGCTGAGAAATCCAAGATAAAATTTCTGGCAAATTCTCCTGAGGGCTCATTTCTAATCAGCTCCTGAAAATCCCCATATCCTAATACAAACACATTAGGGGTTAGGACTTCAACACATAAATTTTAGGGGGACGCACACATACAGATCATAATATTCTATCCTTGGTCCTCCAAAATTCAGGTCATCATATGCAAAATGCATTCCTTCCATTCCTACAGCTCAAGAACCTTAATTCAGTTCACCATTGATGCAAAAGTCTGAAGTCCAAAGTCTCATGTAAATATTACCTGAATCAGATATGGGTATAGTTCATTCTGGGGCAAATTGCTCTCCAGCTAGGAACTTGTGAAATCAAACAAGTTAATGTGCTTCTAAAATACTACAGTGAGAAAAGCAAAGGGAAAACATTCCCATTCCATAGCGGAGAAATAGGGAAGAAAGGTGTAAAATGTCCTAAGTAAGTCCAACGTGTTAAGGCTGGTGAATACTCTCCTTTGCCCTGGGTCTCTGCCCTCCATGCTCACTGGGGCAGAGGGCTCCCCTCCACAGCTTTGCTGATTAGGACTGGGGCGCCAGGACTCTGGGAAGCCCCTTCCCTCCTGACACTCTTGAAGGCTGGAGTCTCCCACCTGTGACTCTCTCAGGTGGGAATCAACCATTCTGAGGTCCCAGGAGTGGCCCCACCTCCATGGCGTGCACCCTCTGCCTGCTTCCTTTGCTGTCTGGAGGGGTGGCCATCACACTGTACCCTGTACCTGGCCCACTGTACGGGAAGAAGGAAAGCTCTGGGAAGAAAGCATCAAGGTCTCGGCCCCTCCTTTGACGTGAGTCTGCCCCCAAGGCCCCTGTTCTGGGGCCTGTGAGGGGAGAGGTGGGGCTTCTGAATGCTGACGTGCCCTCAGGACTGGTCTCCCATGGCTTTGAGGAATAGCACCTAGCTAATGCAAAAGAAACTCCTTATCAAATAATCCCCCGGCCGCATCCTCCTTGTTCTTTGTCAAACACATCTCATTTTTCACAGAATACGGATGAGCTAAGCATTTCTGTGCATTAAAAATTCCTTTTGATTAAAAATTCCGTCTTTAAGTTGTTCTTCTCTTCGCACGTTTTACCGTAAGCATTCAAGAGAAGTCAGGCAGCACTTTCAGCATCTTGCTTAGAAATTTCTTCAGCCAGACCTCCTATCTCATCACCCACAAGTTCTACCTTCCACAAAATGATCGGGCACAAACTCACTTCCGTCAAATCCTTTGTAACAAGGATGGTCTTTCCCCTAGTTTCCTATAACACAACCTGCATTTTCATCTGAAACCATCAGACTGGCCTTCACCATCTCTGTTTCTCCCATGGAGAAAATGTCTGTGGCCACTTGGGTCTTTTTTAAGAAGACTGAGGCTTTCCTACAGCTCCCCGCTTCTTTTGAGCCTTCTCCAAAATCACGCCTTCTGGTCTATTCACAGCGACGTAGGCATCTTGTGGCACGAACTTCAAAACGATTCCAGCCCCTACTTAGGTCCAAACCACATCTACAGTTTTAGGTAATGTTTAGACTCTTCTTCTTCTTCCCTGGAACACAGACGTGATGCTGGATGTTAGGCAGTCGTTTTGCCACCATGAAGTAACAACATGAGGATAAACTCCACGTTCTGGATATCTGAGCAAAGTGTTAGAAGCCTCTGCTCCTAACATCAGCAAGGCCCGTGTCAGCTCCGACCTCTCATTTTCAGCTTCTGGTTATGTGAGAATAATGAACTGCTTATCTTATTGAGCTAATACAGTAAGTCTTCTGTTATTCTGCTACAGAAAGAATAATGCAAAGCCTAAATGATAAAAAGCTTCAAAGCCTCAGTAATCAAATACTGCACATCATTATATTAATGCTAGCATAGGTAAGTACAGTAGTGGGCAGTCCAGTTTATTTTTGTAAATATATATATGCACACACATCTATACATATCTACACCAATATATCTATATCTTATATCTATTTGTATACAATGTGTTTTTTTTTTTATGAAGTAGACATTTAAAATTAGTATCATATGTGGGGTAGTTCATTTAAAGTAACCAACAGATGCAGAAAGATTTCAACAGGACAGATCTGGCCATCTTTGGAAGAAGTGCTACTCTGACAGCTGCTGCTCTCTGTCTGCACAGCCCCAGAGTGGCCTGCAGTGCTGGACCGCGGCTGCTCTCTGCAGACCTGACTCTCATATCACAGAACACCCCCAGCTCATTGCCCTCCATCACCGAATCTGCACACCCTCTATTCTCACCACCATCTGCCCCGTGAGAGCCTTTGTTTCACCCTCCCTCAAGCCGATGCTGTGTGATCCTCAACATGGGACCTTTCACAACTGGTAAATTCTTGATGCTGGACTCCTTCATTCAAAAGTCAATTTTCTTGATGCTCTTCAGTATTCCGTCCTCTGCACTTTTTTCTGCCACCCATTTATGTTGATTGATTAGGTCAGAAAGCCCAAGATTTTCATTTAGTTCTTAACACCCTTGTCATTTAAGTCCATTAGTATTTGAATAGTGGATTTTAAAATATTATATTAAACTTTATTGCCTTTTGACAAAGGCAGCTCAAGAATAATTTCTGAATACTTTACAGAAACTATAAAATGTCAGAGCTTTAAGGGCCCGCAGAGAGCATCTGCTATTACCCCTTATTTCACAGATGGAGGGACTACGGCCCAGAGGGGGGCGTGATTTGCCCCTTGTGGTACGTTTCATTAGTGAAGGTGCTAAAGATAAAACGCCAGAACTTTCTTGATTTTCATCTTAATTCCACTTGTCGGGGTTTGCTTCCTCGCTGTTGGAGGGGCCGCTCTTATTTGCTTATTTTTCCTAATATCATTAGGTAATTCTTGTTTTCCCCTTTCAGAAGAAAATGGAATGATGAAGAATAAGCCCCGTTTCTCTCTCCATTCTCTCACCTGCTCCCACCAGGACAGGAGAGAATGATTTGCCTAACTGGAGAGGTGGCAAGTCAGCCACAGCTCTGCTAACCAGGAGCAAAGTCATTAAAATGGCATCTCAGCGGTGCTGGCCCGTCTTGCCCTCATTCTTTTGGGTGACCTGCTCATCCACATCATGGACTCTTGTGCTTCTAGGCTCTGTGT
Organism: Loris lydekkerianus; assembly: GCA_963574355.1. NCBI lineage: Eukaryota > Metazoa > Chordata > Mammalia > Primates > Lorisidae > Loris > Loris lydekkerianus. The sequence goes on along the minus strand of CAUYPK010124853.1, from coordinate 6,189 downwards.
TACAAGAGGACACGCAGTGACGGATTTCATGGCTGCCAGCTGCAGTTAGGTTAGAAAGGCACTGTCACACAGCTTCGGTGCGGACGTAGGAAGGCTCACCACCCTCTTAACTCAACTTTACTTGTGTTGAGACTGATGCTGTACTTTAATCCCCATTTTATTCCTTGTATATGCTCATGAGAGACTAGAAACATGCAAGGAAGGAGAAGTGATGAGTTAAGTTTTCCTTAATAGTTAATATTTGCTTCTACATTTTGGATACTGTCGTATGTTCTAGGCCTATGGTTAAATAGGGGTCTCAGGGCAGGGTGACATCTGGGAAGAGAAATGCTTAGGGGCACTATAACAGGGATGACCTGGTCAATTGCAACAGCAGCCTAAAATGCAAATCATGATGTATATTACTCTCCTACTTGAAATGCTGCTATGAATTCCCATGCCCTGGAAAAGTGTTTTCCAAATAGGAGGACGCAGGGTTATATTAATGAACGTATGGTGCTGAGGAACAAGGACAAAGTGTTGGAACGTCTATTTCTGTTTATTTTAATAAATATGTCTTTTAATTTATTTTCACATATTTAATTTATTTTTTTATAAATCAAACAAGGATATTTTTAATTATTTTCTGATAATAAAACAGATTATTTTAATAATAGTAAACTCATTATAATGAAGTGCACAGGGTTAGTGATTTGGGATCAAAGGCACTGCACAAAAATCACTAAACAAATGCTATCTAGAGACTTAGAATTTTTATGTCTTTTCATTTAGTTTTCTTTCAGTTTTTCTTTTTTATATTATTTTTTATTAAATCGTAACTTTGTACATTGATGCATTTGTGGGGTTCAGGATACTGCTTCGATATAAAATGTGAAATGTGTACCTTGAACTAAGTAACACATCCATCACATTTTTTTTTTTTTTTTTATTAAATCATAGCCGTGTACATTGATATGATCATGGGGCATCATACACTAGCTTCATAAACCGTTTGACACATTTTCATCACACTGGTTGACATAGCCTTCCTGGCGTTTTTTTAGTTATTGTTCTAAGACATTTACGGTAAATAATCTAATAGAGAAAGGCATGTAATTTGATACATCAATGACTGTGCATATGTTGGGAGTGAGCGCTTAGAAACAGTGACTGATGAGGTTAATTGGTAAGACAACATTTTGAAGACTGATGACCTTCAATTTCAAATTCTTAGTGTGAAATATTAGCCTATTTTTTTTAAATCAGAGGTTATGTAATACTTTGGACTCATGTCTTTCCAATCCTCTCCTTTGCGATTGTTCTTTCCATCAGTTTGTATCAGCGGCTGAGTCTGCGCCAGGCACACTGAGAGGCGGCGGAACAGTATCGCCCAGAAGCAGCAGAGGCCCATCTTTTACCTTCTAGTAGGTGCTGGAGGGAGACACGCTCATCTTGTCTGGAAGCTCAGGGAAGGCCTTCTTTAAAAAGCGATCTTTGAGTTCTGGAGAGTTTTTTCTAGCCATAAGAAATTATTGGAAATTCCTGAAATATCTCAAAGTTTCTGATTAAAGACTTTTTGTCTTGGATTAGTTTCCATTCTGCAAGTTCACTCTCCAGACCCCAAACCCAATCTTTCCTCTAACTTCTCATTCTTATCATAGATTCTGCTGGAAGCCTACTTTTTTTTTCTTTCTACTTCTGCACATATTTTCGCACTTACCATATATAGTAAAATGATCTTTGTCTGTTGGCCTTTTACCCTCACAGGTCCTGCTTGTGTTCCTGGCTGCCAGCACACTGCTCAGAGCAGAATGTGTTCAACTGAATAGACGTTCCCTGATGTTCGGTCACATCCAACTAATTTCTCTGTTATTTGCATCAAATGTTTTTTGTACCTGGAAAGTTCTTCCTTATTTCACCTGTTTGAACTTTAGTTACCCAATGCACTTTTTCTCTCTTGGGGAATCCTTTCTGAGGTCACATGAGGAGGTGTTTCTTTACTTTCTTTCTAAACCTTCTAGGTCTCTGGAATATTTGAACATTTCAGAGAACAAGTAATACACAGTATTATAATTGTGTGTTTAGCGATCTATTTCTCCCACAAAGTCACAAGTCAATTAATGGGACAGAAATTTCTTATTACTTTTTAATCTTAACATCTAACACTATTTCTAGAAAGTAATATGTCCTCAACAAAAATGATAGAATTAAAAAACACACAATGCTATAGTAACCTATAAAGTGATGGTGAGTCCCATTTACCAAGGTGTCGTAAGTGCTCGGTAGGAAGAGGTTCTCTGTTAGACCATGGTACATACATGTGCAGACCAGCCTGAGCAAGAGTCGGACCCCCATCTCTACTAAAAATAGAAAAGCTACCTAAGCATGATGGTAGGCACTGAGGGTTCCAGCTACTGAGCGGGGAGGATTGCTTGAGCCCAAGAGTTTGAGGTGCTGGGAGCTATGATGATGTCACAGCACTCTATTGAGGGCAACAGAGTAAGACTGTGTCTCAAAAAATAATTTACCCTTAGTACATTTCTTAATTAACCCCACCTCTGTTACCAGAGGAAAGAAACCTCTAAGCCAGTAGTTAATTACATTGTTTTGCAAACTGCACTGTAACTTTGCGAACTGAGAGTACATGAATTGTGACTAGAACATGGTTACCACCCAGGCAAGGATTGACCTCATAGCAGCTTCGAGACAACGGAGGAGGAGAAATGTGTCCACACCAAGCACGGTGTCTCTGTACTTCATTTCTGAAGGACAGCAAAAAGGCCTTTTTGATGCAGCTGGCTAGGCTGGGATCCTGTCCAAATGCTTGAAGGTGACTTTGATTTTCAGTTGTTTGGCTTCTAAGGAGAGGAGAAAGGACACAGCAAGGGCAGGCTCATTCGACATTGCCTCACAGCACATGGCGCGGCTCTGTCTTACTTTGGCAGTTTGTCCAAGATGCTTTTCCTTCCCACACAGCCGCCCTTCTGACCTCACATCCAGAAGCTGTGCTGTTGCAGAGCAGGTTCTGGGTGCTGTCACGGCTGCCAACTTTGTAACCAGAGACAAGGGGAAAGGTAAGTAGGTCCTGGGCAACATGTGCCTCACTTTCTTGGCTGAAGACAGTGGTGATGTGAGGTTTTTGTGGTTTCCTTAGTAGCTGCTGAGCCTGGCCTATGTGACGGAAGCAGCAGAGGAGTAACAGTGAGCATTCACAGAACGATGTGCAAAGACAGAAGAGCTCTTAAAGCAAAGACAGGAGCTCACTTGCTGCAGTCTTGCCCTGACAATCACTTTCTGATTCCCATGCATTTCATGTAGCCATTATTATGGCCCTGCTGTGGTAGATGCATGTGTGTATGCACACGGGGACGTACGTGTAACCTCTGAGGACATGATCTAACAGAACCCTTAAAGAAGTGAGCCATTGTGAATATTGGGAGACTGGCTGCCAGACAGGGCCAAGTGCAAAGGCTCTGAGGTGAGAGCTCCTCAAGCTGACCTGGTTTCCATAGACTGACATGCACACCCATGCCAGCATCTGTAGCTTTGAGACTTTGTAATGTGAGCCAGTCTCATTGGGGTTAGGTGATAACTAATCTCTAATAATTAGGGATAATGAGCAATTTTTCATGTTTTTTAGCCATTCATCTGTCTTCTTTAGAGATGGTTCTATTTATTTCACTTGCCCAGTGATATATGGGATTGTTGGCTCTTTTCTTGTTGCTCAATTTGAGTTCTCTGTAGATTCTAGTTATCAAGTTTTTGTCTGATTCGTAACATGCAAATATCTTTTCCGATTCTGATGTGCTTTGGTTGTTGTCTCCTTGGGTGTACAGAAAAATATTTAACTTTTTTTTTTTTTTTTTTTTTTTTTTTAAACAAAAGACAGCATTGCTGTCACCCCTGACATCCAGGAAAGGGACACTGGCTTAGACGAAAAGGCAAAAGAAAGTAGGGATGGGTGGTGAAAAGTGTTAGCATTCAAGATCATTTGGAAGAGGGGCATGAAGGATTTGCTAATATACTGCATAAGGAGTGTTAGGGAAAAAAGAGAAGCTGATAATGACAAAGTCTTGGTTTGAACAACTAAGTATATTAAGGTGGGGAACAGGGTAAAGAGCAGTTGAAACTGGCTTGAAATGAGAAATCAAGTGCTCTCGTTCAACATGCTAGGTTGGAGATGTCTTTTAACCATCCCAGGGGAGTGTTAGGTTAGGAAGTTGGTTATATAAATCCAGAATTTAGATAGGACTAGAAACAAAAATCTAGAAGTTAGCAAAATGTACATTTAAAGTGATGGAAATGAGGCTAGGCACAGTGGCTCATGCCTGTAATTCTAGCACTCTGGGAGGCTCACGTGGGTAGATTGTTTGAGCTCAAGAAGTCGAGACCAGCTGAACAGGAGGGAGACCCTATCTCTACTAAGAATAGAAAAAAATGGCCCAGTGTTGTGGCAAGTGCCTGTATTCTTGGCTACTCAGGAGGCTGAGCCAAGAGGATTGCTTGAGCCCAAGAGTCTGAAGTTGCTGTCAGCTGGAATACCACCATGGAACTCTAGCTTAGGGCAACAGAGTGAGAACCTGTCTCAAAATTTAAAAAATAAATTAAATAAATTTAAAAATGATAGAACTGGTTAATATTGGCTGGGAAGTAAATGCAGGTAGAGAAAAGAAATCCTAGATTGTGGACGGATCCCTAGGGAACTCCAACAACGCATTAACAAAGATATTATTCATCCCCAAATAATTCACCTCTCCTTTACTGGACCATTTTCTATGGCATAATAAGAATTTCAAAATGTGCAAGACAAAGACCTTGGCCTGAAGAAAAAGAGTCTAGTATATTGTGAAGGATACTGCCAGCCAGCAGTAGACCTAGCCCACCTCCACTTAAACATTACTAAATGGATTACCTTTAATTCATTTAGAGCAAAGCACTGCATCCAAACAAAACCAATATCTAGCCCAAAAAGTGTTGTTGAAATTTATTAAAGTTTTCATTAAAATCCAGTGGTATGGAGTATATACCACACAATGTACCACAGACTTTCTGAAGGATTTGCTTTATATATCCGTTATACCCCAGTCTCAGAGCCCAAAGCAGTGGCTCTACTCAAACATGAAATTCTTCTCTCTGAACAGATGACGCTTGTCATCCATGGAATTTCCATGTATGTTGCTTGCTTGTTTAAATGTGTATGGATTGAGTTTTTCTCAGTTTCTCCTAGAGCCCTGCTCCCATGTGGTCACATTCTCCTGACCACAACCCTGCTTCTCATTATGATCTGAGTCAGGGAGGCTGAGGCGGGTGGATTGCTTGAGCTCAGGACTTCCAGACCAGCCTTAGCAAGAATGAGACCCCATCTCTAAAAAAGATACCCAGGTGTTGTGATGGCTGCCTGAACTCCCAGCTACTTGGGAGGCTGAGGCAAGAGAATCAGTTGAACCCAAGAGTTTGAGGTTGCTGTGAGCTATGACTCCATGGATCTCTACCAAGGGTAACAAAATGAGACTCTGTTTAAAAAAAAAAAAAAGGATTAAGGCTAGCAGGAAACTCATACTTCTCAAAGGAATAGAGTCTGAGAGGAACACAGGGCAGTGTCATGACCTCTGAGGAGGATCTGAAAGGGCAGAGGGAGCATGAACAGCCTTCGTTAATTGACTAGCCATCTTGCTGTATATTCTCATATCTGCCTTCATTTCCTCACCTGTGTTTGTTTGCCAGGGTTGGTGTAACAGAATACCACTGCCTGGGTGGCTTAAACAACAAAAAATATATGTCCTCACAGTTCTGGAGCCAGGAGTCTGAGGTGAAGATGTCTACTGTGTGTGTCCAGATTTCCTCTTAAAAGGATGCCAGCAAGATTGAATCAGGGCCCACTCACGGGATCTCATTTAACCTTAATTACCTCTTAAAGACCTGATCTCCAAAGACAGTCACACACTGAGGTACTCAAGTTAGGACTGCAACATACCAATTTGGTGGGGGGTGTGGACACAATTCGATAGGAGATTTGCTGCACTGCTGTATCTTAGGACAATTTGAGAAGCCTCTCACAGTCAGAATGAGGAAAGCACAGGATTCAAGTTGCACAGTTTGTGGTATGATTTACAAATGGGCCTTGTGGAATGATGGAGACTTTACCTCTTTCATGTTTACATGGATGGAGCTGGAACATATTCTTCTTAGCAAAGTCTCTCAGGAATGGAA
>CAUYPK010124847.1:0-11748 GCA_963574355.1 Loris lydekkerianus | reverse complement strand
GGCGGGGGGCCCGGGGCGGGCCGGCCCGGGCGGGGGGGGCCCGGCGGGGCGGGGGGGGCCCGGTGTGCTGGGGCGGGGCCTGTCTGGAGGGGCAGGGACTGTCTGGAGGGGTGGGGCCTGTGTGCAGGGGTAGGGCCTGTCTGGAGGGGTGGGGCCTGTCTGGAGGGGTGGGGCCTGTGTGCATGGGCAGGGCCTGTGTGCATGGGCGGGGCCTGTCTGGAGGGGCAGGGCCTGTCTGGAGGGGTGGGGCCTGTGTGCAGGGGTAGGGCCTGTCTGGAGGGGTGGGGCCTGTCTGGAGGGGCGGGGCCTGTGTGCAGGGGGCGGGACAGCCAAGCACGCCTGTGGGGTTAGAGAAAGCTGGGGCCCAATCCCTGCCACCCGCTCCCTCCTGGGCAAGTCTGACCCCTGGCTGGGCACAGCCTGATGGAGGAGGAGTGCCTGGCTCCGGGCCAGCCAGCACAGCAGGTGGGAGGGAGGAGCTGCCTGGAAAGGGTTGGGAAAATGCGAGGGGCAGAGCATCACTCTCCCCCACCTGCCGCCTCCCGCCCCAGCTGCCCTGCCCTGCCCTGCCGTAACCCCTGGTCACCTCCGGAGCCCAAGGCAGAAAAGTAGATGGACATTATCATCCTGCCATACTTCAGAGCCATGTTCATCAGATGAATTTTTCCAAGCCCTTAATCATGCTGAGCAAATCTTTAAAAAGTGGAAAAGTATCTGAGACAGAAACAGTTGTATGATGTAATTTTAGTTGCTGGTGATGGCAGAATTCCAGCTCGCAGATTGGTGCTCTCTGCTGCCTCAGATTAGTTTGCTGACATGTTTACTAATGATGTCTGAGAAGCAAGACAAGAAGAGATCAAAATTGAACGTGTAGAACCAAATTCATTATGATCCTTGATTCAGTATGCATATGCAGGCCTCCTTCAATTAAAAGATGATGATGTTGAGTGACTGTTATCTACAGCTTACCTTCTTCGGCTTTTGCAGGCCATAGAAGTTGTGCTGTAAGCTTTTAATGAAACAGCTTCACCCATCCAGCTGTCTGGGAATCTGTTCTTTTGCTGATACCCAAGGTTGTACAGATTTTCACAAAGCAGCTCACAATTACACTATGGAACATTTTATGGAAGTAATCATAGATGGAAAGATGTCAGTAAACTTTTGGCTTATATTAGGCTACCTCTTCTTGCACCACAGTTCCTGGCAGACATGGAAAATAATGCACTTTTTCAGAATGATACAGAATGTCAGAAACTCATTATGGAGGCAATGAAGTATCATTTATTACCAGAGAGACAAACCACGTTGCAAAGTCCTCTTAGGAAGTCAATGTTGGCACAGTATTGGCAGTTGGAGTGATGGATTCAACAGAAGGAGCAACCAGCCATGAAAAGCACAATCTTCACACAAACTTGTGGGTCCTGTGGTGGATCTGAATGGGAGGAGGCCGCAGTTCCAGGTCACAGTGTTAGATGACAAGCTGTATGTGGCTGGAGGTAGAGACGGGCTGAAGACTTTGAATACCGTAGAGTGCTACCTTCCAAAGACAAAACCCTGGCATGTGATGCCCTCTGTGTCCACACACAGGCGTGGCCTCAGTACTGGAAGGTCCCATGTATGCTGAAAGGGGACATGATGGCTGGAGCTTCCTGAACACAGTAGAAAGATGGGACCCTCAGGCTCACCAGCAGAATTTCATGACCACTATGTCCACCCCCAGGAGCACAGTAGGTGTGGAAGTACTGAGTGGAAAGCTTTATGCTGTTGGTGATCATGATGGAAGTTCTTGTGTCTAATCAGTACAATGTTCTGATCCTTATACTAACAAATGGACACTTTGTGCTCAGATGTCAAAAGGGAGGGTGGCAAACGACCTGGAATGGATTGCTGTTACGACCTGGAATGGATTGCTGTATGCTATTGGAGGGCACAATGCTCTGCATCCAACGTGACTTCCAGACTTTCAGGCGTTGTGGAGAGATATGATTACCAATAGACATGCGGGCTGCAGTAGCATCTTATGAACATCAGCTGGAATGCAGTGGGGGTCTGTCTACTTGGTGATAAATTATATGCTGTTGGGGGCTCTGATGGACAGACCTACCTGAATACAGTGGAGGCCTATGATCGCCAGACAGATGAGTGGGCTCAGGTTGCTCCACTGTGCCTAGGAAGAGCTCGGGCTTGTGTTGTGACTGTAAAATTATAATTCAATGATTTGCTTTCTTAATGAAGATAACTACTTCCTTTATTAATTCAGTACAATTATTCTATCAATGGATACACTTTTAGTAAATGTGTGATGTGTTCCTGGGCACAAGTGCCTTATCTCAAAGTAAAAATGTTAAAACACAGGAGAAGGAAGTGGATGGACCAGGATTAAATACTTTCATTTCTTAGTAAATTAAAACTACAGCTGATGGATTGTGAACATAAGTTCCTGATATAAAATATGAGGACAAAGGCACTTTTCTGAAACATAACTTGCTCATAGTCAAGGATCTTTTACTGACATTATCCAGATTTATTTCATTATAGTTCAAACACAGCAGATAAAACTTCTCAAGTGTTTCTTTCTAAGTTTATCATACATGAATTGCAGTAATATTTGTTTGCTTATTTGTTTAGCCACGACCACTATTTTAATGACATACTGAAGGTATACTTAATTTAGTGTTTTCAAAACAGCTGCATTATATGTGTTTTGGTTGTGGATTTTGTTTCTAAAATTGGCTTAGTCCAATGAATAAAGAAAAACATTAAAGAGTTAAAGCAACAATAGCCAAATAAAAACTTCATAGGTTCTTTGGGCTCTATTTAAATAATCATTCCATTACACCTAGCTTCACCAAGAACTACATTAAGATAGTCTAAAACTGAAATTGTAAATTTAATTTTGCATTAAATTTAAGATAGGCAAATTTGTGTAGAGAAAATAAATGTTATATACTTTATAAACTTCTTTTACCTAATTAGTATTTAATTCTATGGATTTGTTCACTTTTATAAAAGATGTTTTGATTTAGTTTTTTGATTCTGACAAAATTGTTCGGATTGTCTTGTGGTTGCATAAGAAGATTGCCTCCCCTGCCTAACCAGTTTCTTAGGTTTTGCCGCAGTTAGTAAACAACTGTGCTTCTTTGTTTGGGGGAATGGGCTTATCATATGTTTAAAAAATAAGTTTAAAATGTTACACAAAGTTTTGTACCTTTGTAAATTCTTATTACATATGTGAATGTTAAAAAAAAAAAAAAAAAAGATAAGAACCAGAATCAGCCTTTGGCTACATCTTGTTCTTGGAGAATAAGAACCCGTTTTCCAGATTGGTTTCACTGATGCCTTGTCCCTGAAATCAGTAAGTACCTTGCCCAAAAGGAACCACCTTTTAAAATGTTCTTGCTATTGGACAATACCTCTTGTCACTCAGAACCCCAAGAACTCAAGGCTGAAGGCACCAGTGTTCTACTTTCCCCCAGACACAGTGTCTCTCATTCAGCCTTTACATTGGGGGTCAGAAGGACCTGTAAAGCATGGTGCTTACTGTATTGAAACAACTGTCAATGCTGTGGGTGAGAACTTCTGATACAGAGAACATCCTGAAAGTCTGGAAGGATAATGTCATTGAAGATGCCATCGTTGTAGAGCCGTGAACACCTTCAAGGCTCAAACAAGAAATCCCCGCTGGAGAAATTCACCCTAGGACATTGTGCAGGGCTTCCCAGGATCCACGACAAAGCCGGTCAGGGAAATCGTGGAAGAGGTCGTGGATATGGTGAGACAAACGGTAGGGTTGAACAGTTTTAAGATAAGGATGCTGGAGAAATTAAGAGCTAATGCTGGAGAATTAACTGAAGATGACTTGATGGAGACAAGTGCTTCTGTGACAGTGCCAGACAATGAGGAGGAAGACAGAAGAAGCAGGGCAGAAAACTGATTGGGATGAGAAAGCTGGGTGAGAGCACTGACGACTCATGGCAGATGGCTTCTGACTTACTGTGGGACACGGACCTTCTCTGACACGGATACTGAAACTGATGCAGACTGTGGAAGGACGATTGGTACTATGTAGAAACATTTTTAGATAAGTGAAAAAGCCAAAGAGTCAGATAGAAGTTATTATGTCTTTCCATAAAATTAGCTAACTGCACCTCCTCTCTGCCTCCGCTCCCACGTCCTCTACCTCCTCTACCTCTGCTGAGACGCAAGACCCCCCTCGGCTGCCTCCTCCTCAGCCTGACCCTGTGACGGTGACCAGGGTGAAGACCTTTGTGATGAGCCACTTACACTCAATGGACAGTAGCTATATTTTCTCTTCTTTATGATTTTCTTAATCACACTCCCCTTTCTCTACTTACTTTATTGTAAGAACATGATATTTAATGTATAAAACATACCAAGTATGTGTAGATGGTTTATGTTACCCACAAGGGTTCTGGTCAACAGAAGCCTATAAGTCAGTAAGTTTGGGGGTGTCAAAAGTTATATGCAGATTTATGACTGCACAAGAGGGTGGCACACCTAACCCCTACCTCCTTCTATTCAAGGGTCTGTTCTGAATCAGCGCCACCCAGCATAGGCTGTATTCTCTGCACAGCACCCAGGGGGTCTGTGCTGACGTTATAATGAATAACGAATCTCTCTCACTAGTGACTATCTCACACTTGTCTGTGAGCTGACCTCTCGTTGCTTTGCCCTATGAATAAATTGCCTGTAGTCTGGACCATATCTGTGCCAGCTGAGTTTGTCAAATAGTTCAGCCATTGTCATAAACTGTTTTGTCCTGCATTTCAATTTCAGCAATTGCAACTCTACAATATAAAGGACAGAAAATTATTTTATAAATTCCTCTTTCCAAGCAAAGTAGTCTGAATTATGCTAGTGAAATTTAGCTATCTTACTGGATAGATGGACACATTTAAAACAGTTAAGAAAATAAGACCTTCTAGGTGAAATCTTTACTAGGGGTTATTTGTAGTGAATGGTGCCTGGCATTAGAAGGCTTCTCCCAAACCAGATCACAGCTCCAATGGCAACACTGGCATTGTTAGTTTCTTTCCCCCCGCCAAACCTTGTCTTTCTCCTTTCCAATTTTCCTTGTTCCTCTAGGGTAGCATGTGCCTTTGATGTGAATGAGCTCATGGCCTTTCTGGCCTTTGATGTGAATGAGCTCATGGCCTTTCTGGTGCTCCGCACCTGCTGAGGGATGATGGCACCTCACAGTTCTCTGGACAGAGATATAGTAGATAGAACTGGCTCAATATTGGACTCCTGTACTGTTCAGAATTTGGTTGGTTTCTTTGGTGTCCTGTATTTAAATATTTAAATTCTAATACAGGACTGTAGGAACATGAAGAATGAAGTTATTATTATTTTTTGAGACAGAATCTCACTTTGTTTTCCTCAGTAGAGTGCTGTGGCATCTCATAGCAACCTCAAACTCTTGGGCTCAAGAGATTCTCTTGCCTCAGCCTTCAGCATAGCTGGGACTATAGGTGCTCACCACAAAGCTCTGCTATCTTTTAGAGAAAAAATTTTAGATTTTTTTCTAGGGGTTATATGTAGTGAATGGTGCCTGGCATTAGAAAGCTTCTCACAAGCCAGATCGCAGCTCTAATGGCAACACTGGCATTGTTAGTTTCTTTCCCCCCTAAAAAATTTAGATAGCAGATTTCACTCTTGCTCAGGCTGGTCTTGAACTTCTGAGCTCAAGCAACCCACCCACCACCATGCAGGCTCTACAGTTTCTGGAAAGCACTAAGCTCTTTCCAAGGCCTTTGCAAAGCCTCTCCCTCTGCCTGCGTTACTCCCCCTGGGTTTCCTTCCTAACCCCTCTCTCCTCTCTTCACCTCACACAGCTCCTTCTCATTTTTCAGATCTTAATTGAAATGTTATTTTATTGAAGGAGCCCCCCCCCCGCCGACCTTGAAAGCAGGTGTTCTTACATATAAAGCCTTATAATAGAGCCTTGTGCGTTGGCAACATAGCTTTAATTGTAATTTGTAAATGTTTATTCTTTTTTATTTTTGTTTCTCATTGCTTCCCTTCTGAAACCATACAATCTATCAGGAAAGAGACCATGTGCTACTTATTTGCCAGTGTATAACCAGTATCCAGAACACAGTTCCTGCTCAGTTAATATTTGTTTGAGCGGATAGATGAACAAGGCCTTTTAAACAGTGTTATCTACACTTTCTGTTGGTTTCATAGATTTCCTGTGCTTCATCAGCTAGAGAAATGAAATCCATTATGAGGATGAAAAGAATATTTTATAAGGTAAGAAAATTCTAAATCCTTATTTTTAAATAGTTTGTTTTTTAAAGTATGAAAAATGTCTATTACATCTGTACTTTTTTTCCTGCAGATTGGAAACAAAGGAATCTATAAAGCCATCAGTGAACTGGATATTCTTCTTTCCTGGATTAAAAAATTATTGGAGAGCATTCAGTAAATTCAGAAGTCAAGTACATTGATTTGATCTTTATTTTGAAATACAATGAGACCCAGTAGAAAAAGTTTATAATAGTCTATTTATTTAAAAAAATTTTTATACATCATACTGATAGCAAATTTGGTGAATTAGAATAGCTGAGAGTGACTTAACATAATGGAGATATATTAATTGTCACTAATTTGTACATTTTATGTATTTTCAAAGAACATTTTCGTCCTGAACATGTTTTGTTATTCTCAGGTACAATATGGAAATTTAATTTAGAGGTACCTAACCCAAATTAACTCATGTAATACTTGTGGAAGAAAAATGACAGGTTTTTGGAATACACTATAATAGTTTTGAGACTTAAATAGATGTTATGTATATAATTATACCCTAATTAGGGGTTATATAATTAAGTCCGGTGTGAACTTAGCTTAACAGATTTTGATTTTAATGAAATAAACTACATTTCTTTCTCCTGGAAATTCTTTTCATGACAGCACACCAGAATTTCACAGGTTGCAAATTTCACAGATCAAATCCAATACACAAATCAAATAACTGCTTGGAATGACTTACCAGGAAGGCCTTCAGCAGATAACTCCAGCCGTAAGGAACACCAGTAACCATGTGAAAATGATGCGAAGATGTGATAACATTCCTTTTGGGTGCTGCACAATTAGGGAAGTTGATAGACACCATATAAAAGCCTGAAGGCAGCTCAGAGTCCACCACAGTCAGCTTCTCAGAGTCTGAAAGCCTCTGGTGCGTGGTTAGCCCTGGGGTTCAGTGAGTAAAATGGCTGGGCCTGGGTTTGTGTTAAAGGGACCCTGCTTCACTGTGACCAGCACACGGTGCGAATGACATGACAAGCGTCTGACAATGTGCCTGGTGGCCAGCCAGTCCCTTCCACAAGGTGGCCTCGAGTCCACGCTGTGCACGGACAGTGCTGGGATTTGGCGCCCCATGGTGGGACGAGGCCGGGCTCCCGAGGCCTTCACAGGCTGTGCCCTTGGCCTTCCTCTCTTCACTGCTCCCTCCACCCGCTCCTCCTTCAGTCCCGTGGTCGGCAGACTCGTCTCTAGGAACCCCCTCTCCTGCTTGAGCTCCTGTTTCAAAGTTGGCTCTTTCTGCCCTTCCAGTCCACGCACGGGGTCCCAGGCCTTACCTCCGTGGGGAGCCTTGTTCCCACACAAGCCCAAAGGGCAGGAAGGGGTGGTGAGGAGCATGGAGCGCTCTCAGCACCTGTGTTGTGAACCCAGGGTTGCCCCAGCAGGCCTCTTTCCTAGGGAGTTCCCTGAGGAATGTCTGGAAGAGCTGGGATCAGGAGGGCTGGGGGCCTGCTCCCTGGCTGTGCGCACAGCCCCTCCTTGCTCCACTTTTAGGGTACCTCTTACTGGGCTGGGCTCCCACGGAGCCCCAAGTCCCCAGCCCTGGTTACCATCCATTCCCAAGCTGCCCCGTTACTTAGGGTCCCCGGACACCAGAAGGGCTGGGAAGCAGTCATTAGCCAGTCAGCAAAGAAGTATTTATTACATGAACTTGAGGTGCTTAGGGACACAATGTCGTCGTCCCCAATATTTTCCAGTGATTGAATTCCATGTGTGTGCTGGTTTTCCACTTTCTTTGGTTTCCCCAGAACTGTTGCCAGGTGACTAAACTCAGTCAGAAGCAACACAGGAGTTTAAAAGTCATCACCGGGTGAAAAGCAGTGTCTGTGTGTGGGTGCCTAGTCACAAACTTCTTTTAAATGCCAGGGGGAAAAACACAGCTTTGGTGTGTTTGAGTAAGACTGGTGTGTGGAAAAGGAGGGCCGGAGGAGAGGAGCTGGCCAGGGAGGACAGTCCCAGTGGAGTCCCAGTGGGGTCCCTGTGGGCCAGGGCCAAGCCCTCTGACTTACAGGTCCCACCCTGGACTTCGCCAGAGCCAGAGAAATCTGGGAAATAGCTGCACAGCCCCAAACACCCCCACGGTGCTGTAAAACCCCAAGCCATTCAGCCTTTCTAGAGGAAGACCCCTTCTGGTAGAGCCTCAAATTAAACCAAGGAGACTAAGTGTCCTGTTAGAGTTCTGTCTGTCAACCTGGAGTGAAGAAACTGAAGAGCCCTTAGCACAGGGTGCAACAGGAAGAGGCTGACAACAGTGAGCAGCTGGAGTGTTGGGAAGAGCCTGGTCAGCTGCCTTCCTGCCCTCATCAGCAACACAGCAGCCTTGTCCTGAGCCCGGCCTTGTTCTGCTGCACTTTTCTAAACCACGCCTCTCCCACGGCCGCACTTGTTTGTCTACTGTGTCTATTGTGGCAGGGCAGGGATGCTGTGATGTTCTCCATGGGGCCTGAGCACCCAGAGCCAGGCCTGGACCTTGAACCTTTGGATTTAATGATGCTTCACAGCTACAGTCCCCCAGGAGCACCTACATTACTATTGTGTGACAACAAATTTAAATTAACAGTATTTTACTTGGTCCACATAAAAGTAAATATATACAGGTGGATATAAAGTTTGCTTGCAATTTAAAATGGTTTAATATGGTAAATTGCACATGAATTTTCTGGACACCCTGTATATATGACTGTAAAAAATAGATCACTTGCACACATACCTTCTCAACTAAAATATGCTCCGATGTGTGCATGTGGAATCATCTTGCAAACCCCCAGGGTAGAATGTGTCTCACACCTTGGGAAATGCTGCATTATCATGAATTTCCACTGCCTCATTCTACCCCATACTTAGAAATACATGAAATTAGAAGCACATCATTTTAAACTACCCACAGACACCAGTTTAGAAAAAGCCAAGCCACGATGTTTAGGTCTCAAACTGGTTTCGAGATCCTGTCATTTTTTCCAGAGTCAGAGGGATGAAGACGCAAGGTCACCCAGTCAGTGATTCCATAGTCCTGATGACTGGGCTTCTGAGAGAGGGTCTGGGGTGGCCCACCCTCGACCTCCCCCTTCCTCCCAGAAACCATTGGAGCTGCCGCCTTTCCATCGGTGAAGCTGCTGGCTTGTCCCGTGTACATACACAAGTAGGAAGGAAGCGAAAGCTCAGGCAGGCTGGGCAAGCAGAGAATCTCAAACGTGGATACAGAGCTGTGCTGGGAGTTAGGACCAGCGTAAGAATTCATAGGAATGCATGTTCTTCACTATGGCTGCAAGTTAGCAACTAAAAGGAAACCCAGTTGAATGCTTACAATCTGCCAGTCACGCAGTCAGGGCTGAGTTAATAATGATAAATGAAACTCACACTTCCCTCGGGCCACCGAGAGCGTGGGAAGAAAGACAGATGTGAAGACAGATGATGGGACGGTGCATCTGTCCCTGGACCCCAGCTGCTCAACATAAAGGAATGTAATTGGAGAGAAACCTCTTTTCAAAACTAGTCACGGTTCATAGGAATGGACTCTGAGGTCTTGAAGAGGAAGAAAATTTTCCACTACTTTGGTCATGGCATCTAGGCGATCGTGGAGATCAAGGGTGGAGGCTGAGGGTGGGCCTCAACCCCAGGGCCCAATACCACGTGCAGCAGGGAGGGGTTGGCACACAGTGTGCCAAGCAGGTGAGGACGATGGGACTTGCCCTGTAGGACTCAGCTCAAGGGCCTCCTCTTCCAGCAAGCCCTCTTTGATCCCCCCTCCACCCTGAGCTGGGTGTTTCAGAGTAGCACTCAGCACTCTGATGTTCTGCTGGTGGCACATCCCTTTCAGGAAGGCACGGACTGGAGTCTGATTCAGCACTGTGCTTTTGGTGCCTCACACGGTGCTCATCATGTAGCAAAGTGGAACTCGGAAAGTATTACTGCAATGAAACAATGGAAGAAAACAATGGCAGTGAGACCAGAAAAGGAGAAATGGGTTTAGGAGGTAAAATTGATACATCTTGATGACCAACTGGTTAAGGGGGGGGGGGGGGATTAGAGCCAAGAAAATCATCTAGGGTGTCTCTAGGGTTCTATATTTTCTACTGGTTTGTAGTAAGTGAAATGTGATTCTAGCATCTCATTTTAGCCAAACCCAAAAATGCTTTGAAATTTGGACTTCAGAGAAGCCTAGAATCTCATAATTTGAAAGGACCAATGAGGCCACGTTGTCCAAATATCATAGCTGAGTCTCCTTTATAACACTGCCCCAGTCTGTATGCTCAGCCATTTCAAGTAAGAAAGACTGTCCCCGTCCGTAAATGATCCTGCCTGTTAGAAAGTCATTCATATTAACCCGAAACCTATCCTCTTGAAACTTGCACATTTTTCCTAGTTCCACAGCATGGGCTGTTCAGTAATTGTGACCCCTCTGCCACAGGGCAGGTGGATTAGTCAGGGGATAAGTTGAGGAAAGGAGGCCTTGCCCTTCCTTTTAAAGGCACAGACTGGAAGTTATATACTACACCATACATGTTGTCACAGGCCAGGGTCGAGAGTCATGCAGCACACCTCACTGCGAGGAAGGCACAGCTGTGGTCTCGGCGTTGGGGGCCAAACACTCAGCTACAGTCACGGCCCCACACTGTGAAGAGACGGAGGGCATGGACCTGGGGTGCCACAGCCAGACTTATTTTTTTTTTTATTATTAAATCATAGCTGTGTACATTAATGTGATCATGGGGCACCATGCACTGGTTTTAGAGACCATTTGACATATTTTTACCACACTGGTTAACATAGCCCTCCTGGCATTTTCTTATTTATTGCAAACTACACTTATGTTCTACATTTACTAAGTTTCACATGTACCCTTGTAAGATGCACCACAGGCGTAATCCCACAAATCACCCTCCCTCTACTCATTCTCCCTACCCCCTTCCCCATATTCTTAGGTTATATTTTTCATATGAAAGCTATAAATTAGCTTCATAGTAAGGCTGAGTACATTGGATACTTTTTCTTCCATTCTTGAGATACTTTACTAAGAAGAATACCATATATACTCGAGTATATACGGTATGTTCCAGCCCCATCCATGTAAACATGAAAGAGGTAAAGTCTCCATTTTTCTTTAAGGCTTCTCCATTAAGGCTGCATAATATTCCATGGTGTACAGATACCACAATTTATTAATACATTCATGGATCAATGGGCACTTGGGCTTTTTCCATGACTTAGCAATTATGAATTGGGCTGCAATAAACATTCTGGTACAAATATCTTTGTTAGGATGTGATTTTTGGTCTCTGGGTATATGCCTAGTAGAGGAATTATAGGATTGAATGGCAGATCTATTTTTAGATCTCTAAGTGTTCTCCATATATCTTTCCAAAAGGAATGTATTAATTTGCATTCCCACCAGCAATGTAGAAGTGTTCCCTTTTCTCCACA
>CAUYPK010124844.1:0-30343 GCA_963574355.1 Loris lydekkerianus | reverse complement strand
CCAAAATATAGAAAAAGAAGGAATATTACCCAACACATTCTACGAAGCAAACATCACCTTGATCCCCAAACCAGGGAAAGACCCAACAAGAAAAGAAAATTATAGACCAATATCACTAATGAATATAGATGCTAAAATATTCAATAAGATTCTAACGAACAGAATCCAACAACACATCAAAAAAATTATACACCATGACCAAGTCGGATTTATCCCAGGGTCTCAAGGCTGGTTCAATATACGTAAACCTATCAATGTAATTCAACACATAAACAAACTTAAAAAGGACCATATGATTCTTTCAATTGATGCAGAAAAAGCTTTTGATAATATCCAGCATCCTTCATGATCAGAACACTTAAGAAAATTGGTATAGAAGGGACATTTCTTAAATCCTTTAGACTTCTTAACAGAGTTGTCATTTTGATTCTAGAAATTCTTGGCTTAGCTGAGGAAAACTGGTCTTACCCTCTGGATTGTAATGAAAAACTCTTCCAATGACAACCTTGATGCAATTAGTTTAGGAAAGGCACATCCCTTTTACCTGTCCAAGTGCACCTTACAGATGTATCTATGTGCACATTACAGATAATATGTGCTACAACTCTTTCTTCACCAGTAACATTAAGAGAAAAATGAAATAAGTTAACAAAAATGGCCCCAATGTGTGACAAACATAACTATAAGTTACTCTAGAGTAGATATAGTCTGCTCCAGAGTCACTGAGCACCATTAAAGTGGCAGAGACTTCACAGCCCCCAACTCTAAAACATTGGAGGGTCTTGTTCGTGATCCACCCTTTCTTGGCATAGCTGTCACTCTCCCAGACCTATCTTGTCCCTGGCTCAGTCGTCCTTCCTGCTGGGTCTCATCATCCCTGGCCACAGTAGTTCTTCCTGCTGGGTCTCATCATCCCTGGCTACAGTGGTCCTTCCTGCTGGGTCTCCTTTCTGGCCACAGTGGTCCTTCCTGCTGGGTCTCATCATCCCTGGCCACAGTGGTTGTTCCCGCTGGGTCTTGTCCCTGGCTGCAGTGGTCCTTCCCGCTGGGTCTCCTCCCTGGCTGCAGTGGTCCTTCCTGCTGGGAAGCAACTTCTTGGCATCTTGGGTATTTTCAACTCCTCCTGCCCTCAAGCCACCTTTTACATGACCCTGGGGTGCGGTGATCTGTCTCTGTGATGTACAGAAGAGGAGGTTACTTTAGACCTCAGTTCTCTTAGAAAATTCTCCTACCCATTGATCCAGAGACTCACCAATGCAAATGCCTACAAAGGGCAGAGCTGCCTACGGGTTTGGTCAAGACATTTCTGTGATGGCATCAGACTCAGCTTTTCTCTCTGCCCAGTCCATCTTTTTTCCATTTCATGTGGGAGTTGATCCAAATACTCCCTGAAAACATTCCTGCACCTACTTTTTGTCCAAAGTCTGATTTCTGGGGAAATCCACTTGCAACAGATTTCTTTACCCTTTTCACCAGTGATATCTAGAAGGAAACAACTTCCTTTCCCAGACCCCACTGTGTCCACGACATTTTCCCTGGAGGGCAGAGGGCCTGGTTAGGTAGGCAATGACCCCAACTAAGATGGTTGGAAAGTAAAATAATGGTGAGAAAATGGAGAGAGAGGAGGTTTTAGAGTGAAATAGTCCAAGATTTTCTTCCAACTGGTGCTCTGTGGTCTTGAGCATGTTACTAAACCTCTCTGAGCTTAGATTACACACTTTATAAGGTTGTTGTGATACATAAGAATGTGAGAACTAAAAACCTAAGGCAGTGAAAGGCTAAATTCTTCCCAAGGTAGAGTGGTAGCCACTGTTGGTTTCACTCCCCTTTTACAACATAGTGCAGCCTGAACAGGGCAATATATTTACAGTCTGTACTGCTTTTCTAATTATCCTCTGGAATGTGATGGCAGTTAAATGAGTATATAAGTTAGGATGTACTGGAATTACAGGAAGTTCAGAGAACTGAATTCTAATCAGCACCTAGTTCCAAGAAGTATATACGTGTGTTGAGCAGAGATCACCTGTGCTTTAACTTGGAAACATCAACTGACCGGACCTGTTTGCCTCTGCCTTTTACTGAGACTTGATTATCTCAGACAGCTCCTCTGCCACAGTGGCACAAGGCACAGGGCAGTATAGACTCTTTTTGTCATAAAGATCTGGTTTCAGATTTTTAAATCAGCTATAAAGATTTAGGAAATAACTGCTCTTTTTAAATCAGCTATATAGATTTAGGAAATTACCACTCTGAGCATCAGTTTCTTGTCTCTAAACTGTGGTATATAATGATGAAAGGATCTCCCTGGCTTCAGTCTTATCCCTTCAAATGCCTATTCCAGTCTATTCCTGGAATGACTTTTCCAAAGTAGAAATCAGATCATGTTTAATTCTTTGTTAAAACTCTTCGAAGACTGGCTACATTAGTTTTAGCTGTTGGTAGTCAGGGCACAAGTTCTCTGCTCCCATGTCAAACATGGTAAGCTGTGGTGCCCTAGCATGAGGCCAGTTGTCCACAGTTTTATTTCGCTCTCCTGTGCATCAGAGTTTGTGCTCCTCAGCCTACCCATAGGCTGAACCCAGCCCACTCTCAGCCTGATCTCACATCCCCCGTGTCAAAGGCTATCTGCAGCTACACCAACTGCTAACAGTGTTTCTACTATGATATGTGTCTACACTTGTTCATGTAGTTTTCTCTGCAGGGATGACTTTCACTTCTCTTCTCCTCGCAACCCTATGCATGTTTCACAGGGTGGTCCTCTATGAAGATTTTCCTGGCCTACCCCAAGAAATAACTGACTGTGCCCTCTTCCAGCTCCCCACTATGCTGTGCAGCCTCTGAAAATCAGTTCCTTAACTCTCTAACAGAGACACTCATTTTCTTGCTTGTGAACCTTTAAATGGCTGGATCCGACTGTTCTCATTTGTCTTTGGATCATCAGCACCTGCACATAGTATACAGTCAAGAAAATTTTGATGAAGAAAGAAAGTCCAGCTTTTCAAATCATGAACTCTGGCTCAGAGACGTGTAGCTTTGATGAATGAGGGCACACGACTACAAGTTGTAAAAGATATATCTGCTGATGACATAGTAAAAACAAAACAAAACAAAACAACAAAAACAAAATCTGACTCTCTTCTCGGATCATTAAATTTGGACCATTTCATCTGGGGCTTTGGAGAAGCTGTTTCCAATGAATGGTGCCTTCTGCTTTTCAGGGCAGTCGGTCTGTACCTATGGCATTAATACAATTGGTGGCAGGTCAGGAACAAACTTTTTCTGGTGGAAAGACTACCGATGTTGTTCATTTTAGTCCATCCCACAGGCTCATGGATGATCTACACAGCACATGATTTTATCCATCTGTCCTGGGAAGTGTGCTATATTTTACGAACAAACTGTTGGCAGTAGATATATTGCCCGGTGGCGTTTCTGCTTGCCGTTTGATTCACAACTGAAGGTCAGATATCTTATGGCTCACCTGCCAATGTTAACTGCTTTTCTTGAAATTATGACCCTGCTGAATGGATGGATGCCCCTCAGCACACACCATCCGCCAGAGTTTGGGAGGTAACAGTGACCGATGCCTGGTGGTTCTTGGCAACAGCATTAAACTTCAAGCCATAGACAGCGAGGACCTTTGGACCTTCTGATGTGTGACTCAGGCCTTAAGGTCATTAGAGGGAATACACATGGTGATGCTAAATCAGGTCAATCTTTCTCCTACTCTCTTTAAGCTTCTTTTCCTCCCTAGGGCCATGTTCCACTGCTATAAAGAAGTTAGGGTCTGTCTAGCAAGTATTTATTCTTTGCTGAGTCAGAAACTTACTGGATAGCTGTGTATTTCTCACTCTCTTTTTCATCTGGGAACAATGATTGCAGGCTCCATTCAGGTGATGAATTCTATGACGAAACCCTTACATGAAAAGGGTACATGCACATTACAGTTGAAGTGTTGACTGGGCTATTACTGAGAGAATGAGACACGTGGTTCACAACCCAACAACTCTCATATTTCTACAGTTCCTGACCTTCCATAAACATTTCCCACTTGCATTTTCAAGGAGGTGCCGTTGAATGTTGGCAGCATGTGCTCTAAAGCTAGATAAGCCTAGGCTTGATTTCTGCCCCAGTGCTGCTATAAATAAATGCGCACCTTGAGCGAGTTATTTATTCTCTGTGTCCCTCAGACATAAAGGTGAGAAATAGTAGTTACTTTAATTACTTATTTTTCAGTCATTTTTTAATCAATGTTTACTTTGTTTTATGATTATTAGTAACAAGACATTAATCCTTAGCGTATGTCTCTGCTTCAGTATTATAGCAGGTAAGAGTTTTACACAGGTTACTTCACCTATAGTTTTCAAAAAATATGCATACTGAGATTTTAGCAAAATATTTATTATACGTTGATATAATGTTAGTACTTTCTTTCCAGAAATACGAGTTTCCCAGGAATGAATTTTTTTGGCTGTATCTGAAAAAGTATGCCACTTTAATAATTCCCTACTAAGAAGACTTTGTTTCGTGCCTACATGTGGCAGAATAGAGGAGAGAGAGAGAGCACGAGGTGAGGACGCAGACGAACTTGGAACATGGCATCTATCTCTGGCTCTTTACATACTGTGCAAATTCGGGCAAATGAACCTCTCCAAGACTCTGTCCTTTTTTCCCCTCCCCCAAATGGGAACAGTACTAAGTACTATGTACCTGCTTTATAGGAATCTTATGGGAATGGATTAAGAAAGGAAGCACAGGTAAAATATTTAGAATAGCACCCGGCAGCCACGTAGCTGTTTAATGAATGTCCGCTCCCATCCACATGGCAGACTCCACCTGAAAATGTCAAAATCTAGCACTGAGAGAGACAGACAATATAGGAGAAACATCTAAACAACATTCTTAGCAATGAGTGGGGATGTGTAGGAGCGCACCCTGTTATTTTCCAGGGTCATTTCAAAGAACTTTAGTTGACCACATCGTGGTAGGGGGAATGTGTGATGGTCTAGAACACTTGTCATTTGCAGCCTCCCTCAGAGGCAGCCCCGGGAAGGCGAGGCCAGCACAGCTCAGCCCTGTGGGCATTCTGTCTCCACAGCCCTAGCCGATGGAGAAAGAAATGAAAACTGGACTGTGGTGACAGACAGGAAGGATTTCCCAGGCAGATGTGAACAAAAGGTCTCCTAGTTAAGGCTCTTTGGCACAACCAAGTAGCAGCCCTGAGGGTGCATGCTCCAAGTTTCCAATCTAGCGAGACCAATGGTGGAGTCCTAGCATCCCCTGGAGTACTCCGCAGCTTACCATAGCAGAACTTGGGTCTGCAGCTTGCTGTGGAATTACTAGGTGAGTGAGAGAGTGAAGTGTGGAGGTACTCAACAAAAGCTGCTTTGATCACACACCATGCACAAGATAGGCACTTGAGAAATAGTTAACTAATTAATTGGTTAATTAACTGGGAGATAGTTGGGGTAGGTGATTCATGATCTCTGGAGACTCACGAATAACTGTAATTTTTCTTTAATATCTCCAAGCGTTGCTCAAATAACCTTTCCTTTTCCTAATGAATAATTTTGAGATTTTTCCAAATACTAATCGGCCAAAAAAAAAAAAAAAAAAGAAAGAAAAACAAAAAAGTCAGCATCTTTTCTATAATTTGGCCAGAATTATAATGTGCATTGAGGAGGGCAGGCTAATTTTTAAAGTGGAATGTGAGAGGTTCCCTGTGGGAGATTGGCTCACCCTGATAGTTCTTGACTCTAGTGACTGACGTAAAAATCTATCTGAAGTTGAAAATATGGACATTTGTTTTCTAGTGCTTACTCTAGCCACTAGCCATGGCAACATGCCTAATTTTCTCCTGCTTGTAGGCCTCTAAGTAAAGTATTCTTGTCTTAAATAGACCAGTGGTATTGGACCCACTATTCTTTTCCTTCTTATGTTTCGGTTGTTTTGAAGATTGGGGCTTTCTAGTATAAACCTTAGGCTGTCTTAAGACATGGCACCTTCTAGCAATTAGAAATGGTCATGAGCATTTTGTGATATCTTCAAGTACCTGTGGGAACATCAGCTACTATATCTGAAAGTAAATTCACATGCTTGGCAATGTATTACTTATTTGTCTTATCAATACATTCAAAGTGATTACAGGAATGAGCTATAAAACTTAAGATCGGCCATCCCATGGACAATAACTTCTGAAGCAATATATTCTCTTTCAAGTCCAATTACTCTAGACATTAAACTACATGGGTCAAATTGTCTTCTCTATAACAGATAGGAATATTTTATTTTATTTTATTTTGAGACAGAGTCTCACTATGTCACTGTTGATAGAGTGTCATGGCTTACAGCTCACAGCAACCTCAAACTCTGGGGCTTAAGTGATTCTCTTCCTCAGCCTCCCAAGTAGCTGGGACTACAGGCTCCTGCCACAATGTCCAGCTATTTTTTTGTTGTGGTTGTCACTGCTGTATGGAAGGCCCAGGCCAGGTTTAAACCCACTAGCTCTGGTGTACGTGGCTGGCGCTCTAGCCGCTGAGCTACAGGTGCTGAGCCTAGATAGGACTATTTTCTAAGAGAATATTCTATTATTAAACAAAGATCTCTAAAACTTTGAATTGGTTTCTGTATTGGAGTTTGATACATATTCTTGATTCAATTAGACTTTTCCACTCTTATAAAGCTTTATTGGCTAACTTAAAAAAAAAAAAAAAAAAAAAAAAAAGTTTTTTTAAACTCACTCTCTTACCCTGAGTAGTGTGCCATGGTTTCATAGCTCACAGCAACCCCAAACTCTTAGGTTCAAGAGATCCTCCCAATTCAGCCTACCAAGTAGCCAGGACTACAGGTGCCCACTACAACACCCAGCTAGTTTTTCCATTTTTAGTAGACACTTGGTCTTGCTCTTGCTCAGGGTGGTCCCAACATCCTGAGCTCAGCCATTCTACTTGCCTCGGCCTCCCCGAATGTGAGGATTACAAGTGTGAGCCACCATGCCCAGCTTTATTGGATAACATCTTTAATACTGAGAATTTATGTGTGCTGCATGATAAAGGCCTCATACACACTCAAGCTAAAAGAAAGAGGATGTCACAGCTATCTCAACCCTGTAGAGCCCATAGCTATACTGTCCAATATAATAGCCATTAGCCAAATGCATCTATTTAAATTACTAACCTTAATTTAATTAAGATGAAACAAAATTAAAAATTCAGTTTCTCAATCCTGGTAGTCACATTTCAAGTGCTCTGGAGCAGCAAGTGGCTACTGTGATGACCACCACAGGTTGCATCTGTGCAGAGTGTTCCCTTGGACAGCACTGTCTAGAGTGACCAACAGGACACTCATTTAATTGATGGCTGCAGGGTAAGTCATGCGGTAGCGCATTCATCCCCATTAGCTCAGTAAATCAGAAGGAAATGTGTTTATCCTGAATGACATAGAGTCTTACACTGGCAATTACTTGCATATCACTACTTTTGGGGCCTCAGTCTACTCCCATTTCTTCAGTTAACTCTTTGCTTCTCAAATTTTTTTTAAGAATGGCGACACACTGTCTGGTAGGGGGTGCGAAGAGAAAGGAAAATAAAGATTAGTGGGCACACTGATGTCTAAGCAATAAAACCCTGGCCTTTGGTATTTAGAGGTTCTCACATTGTAAGAAGTTCTAATGTTTCAGTTTAGAAAAAGAAGGAGTCTTTACACAGTTGATTTCTGCTTTTTCTGGCAAACCTTAACTTCCTGGTTCAAAGAAAAGACGTGTATAAATGAGGCCCACAAGGCTTTTTTTGACATGAAATCATTCTTACAGTGCAGCATTTTGATAAGTTAAGTGTAAATGAACCAGAAACATATGGATTAAATTTCCCCCCTGATAGTCAGAGGTTAGAAAAACTGTGCAGGAAAAGACCCTGGGAAAATGCATTTGGGTGCTTAAAATTCAGAGCTTATCATTTTGCTGGAAGCAAAATGTAAGGTGAAGTAGAATTAGTCACCTCAGCTCTGTTCTTTGTGTAAAGCTTCTGGGGGAAACTAGAAATGACACTTGGGTTTTCCTTTGAGTTGACAGGACTGCAGTCTCAATTGAGAGCAAGCCCGTCCCTGTTGCTGGCACCAAGGTGGGAAAATGGGACTGTGGAGTTGGGTAGGGTCGGGGGGGGGGGGCGCTCCTTGTGCCAGTAAGCAGAAGTCAGCTGACATGGTATTGTGCCCCTGACGCATCAGGCCACTTAGAAGAAGCAAAGTTTTATAAAAGGCAGGTCCCTTTGTGTTTAAATCACTGCCTTCTTGGGAGCTGATGAGAGGTTTGGAGCTGGGGGAGCAACGTGAGAGATCACCTGGAAGGCTGGGGACGGTGGGGATGGAGGATAAGAAACTTGAGTACAGGAAGACAAGTCAGGAAAATGAAGCAAGAGGTGTGAATCCAGAATTCAGTGTAAAATGAGATATATTCAGGAAAACGGAATGTGAGGGCCTGGTGATCCATTCGAGGCAAAAATGAAATGAGAGTACACAGCTATGATTTAACAATAAAAAAAAAAAAAAATGAAATGAGAACATGAGGGAGGGATTAATTTTCTCCAGGCCTACACCTCTCTCACATCCAGCTCTTGTCACTCCAAAGTGTGTGACTTATGTACATTAAACAGCAAAGGGTTTTCATTCAGTCGTTAATTGGCGCATTGGTAAGCATTTATCAAGTGCAACCAGGTGCCTGAGACTGTGTTCCGTGCTTGAGACAATGATGTGCAGCTCAGGGCTGAACAGTGTTGGAGCAGGAAGATTAGCTCACTAATGTATGATATTGTCCTCCAAAATTGTTACTAAAAACAGACCAGAAAATTAGAGAAATATAAAACACTCATTCTCCAGTTAGACTCATGAAAACCTTTGCTGTTATGGTTTAGCTTAAGGTTGAGAAATAAACGTGAGTGGAGGGAGAGTTGCCTGTTTTGCTAAATCCATTTGTCTGCCTCTAATGAAGGCCAGAGTGACCTGGGAGGCCCCAATATGATGCCTTACAGGAAATAGCCACTGTTAATACTAGGTAATAATAATACTAGTTAATAATAGGCTCTTATTTATACCTCCACACAAGGTCTCAAAATGAGATGCACACAGTGGAGTCATTGCCACAAAGAAGCAATCTATTTTCTTTCAAAACAGTATTGTCAACAAAAGTTACAGCACTTCTGTCCATGGCTGGCCGGGGCCAGGAAAAAGTATCTCTCTCTTCCTTTCAATTCAAAATCATTTCGTTTGATGAGGTCTCACTTCATGGAAATTGGTTTAAAATAAGGACTGCAGGGATGGTAGGTCAAATGTTAATATGAGCTCCCAAATCTTACTGCACTGACCCGTGTACTAACACAGCAAATCCAGCCGAGGTGGACTTTATTGTTATTATTTTTTTTGATGCTCTACTTTTATTTTAAGTGATCATCTGGATTTTCTTCTATAATAAATTGAAAGATATGTACCAATTTCATCAGATTTATTTATTTAGCAATTGAAGCATTAAACGGTGACAATTTTTACTCTCACTCCTTGATAATAATATATTTGTTACATTTCAGATGTTGAGCTTTCTCACGGAGAAAAAGAAACTCAGGCATAAACCTTTAAACTATCCACCTGCTAGTCTTGCAACACAATTTTAATAGCGATACTGACATTTGGACAATTTCTATGATGTTGGCAAAAAGATATCAACACTCAGAGTGATTCTAAAGTGGCTACTCTTATAAGTCAAGAATTATGAACTTTGACCCACTGCTCAATCCATTTTAAGATGTAATCTATATTACTTTCTAGCTCTGCTGGGTTGTTGCTGGGCAGCTGATGCACACTTTCTTCCTTGTAGGATGCTGTGGCTTCTTCGTAAAGAACTTGAAAAATCTCACACTCAATATTGTCTTTTAATTTCTTCTCATTATAACCCCATTGTTTCAAGCCTTTTGTACAATTCACTGGTATTTGTTCGCAGTACAAAAACTACATGAAACCAGCATTCAGGGAAGAAATCACAACCATGGTAATCAACAATACTCCACCTTCTGTCATTTGGTTATCTAACTCATCAACCACTCTATCTTCATCTAACATGGGACATTCATATTCTTCATCATAGTCATTGTACAACTGCCCTTCTTTAGCTAAATCACCCACATTAATGTATTTCAGTCCTGATCTTGACGCAAGTTCTTTGCCTAGTGTGGTTTTTCCAACCCCAGGTGTACCTGCCGTCAAGCCCCACTCGGCCGCGTGCCCTGACCCGTGAGCAGAATGTTCGGAAGCAACATGGTCCTCGCCGCGATCCAGAAGTGGACTTTAAATGACGGTCTATCTACCTCCCAAATCCATGTTTTTTCCATACTACACCACGTGAGGAGGGGAGCACCATAACCTAATGAATTAAGGGAATCACCACTCCTCCAAATTATCTCTGCCAACACATGCCTCAGAGGGAGGAGTGGAGAGAAGACAGTCTGCCCACCAAGGAATAAAAAAACAAAACTTTTCAGGTCCTCTTGATAGCTGAAGACCCTTAGGTTCCTGTACAGTATTTCTAACAGAAGTTAAGCTTAGACATAAAACACACAGTGGCCTCCAAATGTATAACATATTGGCCGAGAAACTGATGGCGTTGGGATTTTTGTATCCATGCCTGGGTCTTGCTGTTTTCTCTGCTTTTCGAAAGGTTATTACTTTCACGTTTTTGTCAGTTATGAATTTCTGTGTTCATCGGTGTGAGCTCCTGCTATCCACATCTTCTGTGCAAAGAATAAACTATTTTTTTCTTGGCAATAAAAGGAATGCTAGTGAACATTAAAGATACACTTACTTTGATGATGTTTGATATTTTTTCTGTTTTCTAAAACTTCTAAGGAGCAGTCATTTTTCTCAGAAGAAAAGAACAATGTCTAAGTCCCTTAAAGAGACGCAGCACCTTGAAGCTAGTGGTGAAGAGAAGCTTTGGAAACAGTCAGGTAGAGGCCAGGCTCTGCCAATTTCCTACTGTGTAAACTGGGCCAAGTCATGTTAAGTTTTGCATCTCAGGGGCCTCATCTGTGTCATGGTAAAAGTAATAGTCCTTCCACATAAGGTTGTTTTAGAATTAAGTGAGTTATTGTATTTAAGGTCTTAGACCAGTGCCTGGCATATAGTTAACACTCAGACACTGCCAGCTGTTACCATAGTCTCTGCTGCTGTAGAGCTCTCAGCTGCCCCACTTTCTCCTCTGTTAAGCAGCCAGACTGCTGTTCACCAGTACTAGTCTGTAGTTGCCATTTCTTCATGATATATATGAATTATTTTAAAACTCAGCAAAAGTGCAGAATTTTTTAAAACAACATTTATTTGATTGCATCTTCGTGTCTATAATAGAAATTTTATTTGTACTTTTTCTTTTGTATCTTTCTAAATGTTTAACCTTTGTTAGAGTATAAAGCAATCCTTCTATTTCACGTCTTGCTCAACTACTATTATTTCTATGACATGGATCCCTACGGCCACCACTGTCATTCCATGGGAGCTGACTGTGTCAGGCACCGTGCCCAGGGTTTCACGTGCAGCATCTACCATAGTCCTGTAACCATGTTAAGAGGTCAGTGCTGTTGGTTGGTTAATCATATTTATTCCCAGTACACTTGGTGTACTCAATGTTCCCAGCACTGAGAATTCAGTGATAAGCAGTCAGAGTTTCCTTCTTTATGGAGCTGGCACCCTGGCAGCTTCTGTCACCCCATCTTTAAAGACATCTCTGAATCTTGTACATTCGCAGAGTGGCAGGAGCAAGCACCTGACCCAAGGCCAGTGAATTCCAAACCCCACTCACAGCCACCTTTCCAAGGGGCCACGTAGAATCTTTAGTTTTCTTCCAGCTTCCCTTCCTCCTTTCCCTTCCCAAACCCCTGCATTATCTGTTTGGAGGCCCACAGGGTTCTGAAGAAGCAGGTTCGGTCTTAACTGCAGGGATGGAAGATGTGAGCTGGTTGGAGGGAAACAGTCTGTGCCTTTGACTTTGGAGACCAGAGATTGGAGCTGTGACTTACGCTGGTCAAATGAGCGAGAGTCTGTATCTTTGCTCAGATTTCAGAAAGTATTCTTTCTTCTCGTGGATGCCCATGAAACCTGGCACTCTTATAGCTAATATTGCCTCCGTGAGGGAAGCCAGCGTGAGAATGAAGTCAGCCCACGGAGCAGAGACAAGCTGTGAGCATTTCAGAGAAAAAACGGTGGAGCCCCACAGTCGTCATGAGCCTCTGGTTCCGACTGTGTTTGAAGCTGCCAGATTTCTGAACTACTGTGAATCACAAGGCCGTAAATCCTATATATTTTAACCAGTTTGATTTTACTATCTGTGTTTTTACTATTGTTTTGTTTTGATTTGAAAACATATCAAATGACGGCAAAACGGGCGGAAGTCAGTTCTCCACTCATTGCCTCGCCCCCATCACCTCGTCTTTACTTCTTCTACTCGGCTTTCTTCTCTTCTCTTTCCTGCCTCCACTCGTTCATCCTTACAGAATTCATAAAATTCAGCTCTTATCAACTCTACTGGGGGCACATTAACAAACATAATAATGATTAAACAATTATTTCATTAAAAAAATAGGATGGGGCTGGAAGGCACTTGAAGAGATAATACTTCCAGCCCCTTCCTTTGGGTAGATAAGCTATTATTATTCATACAAGGCAGGTGAAGCCCAGAAATACATAAACTTGTTCAAGCTAGTTAATATCAGACTGGGAATAAACCACAAAGCAGAGTTTCTTGACCTTCATGGGAGCTATGTTCATTCGTACACAGGAATCCATAACACTTCCTAACTCTTTGTTGAGATTAGTTGCTTTACACAACAAGTATTTCTAATGCATTTTTAACACATAATTTTATTCCTTTCTTAAAATTAACTCTCTATCATTTGTAATGGGGAAGGAAAGGGTTTGAACACTAATGGCTTATTTCCCCAGCATTGCACTATGTAGACCTGTCTAGATTTTTGTTATAGAAAGATATCTCCACCAATGACTACTTGGGAAATTCTTGTCATTATAGCCGTTGAAAGCTTGTTTCACTTTCTTTTAGCTTCAGTGTCCAGAAACAATCTAATCCTATATCACGACAACAAGTTAGTGTTTTTCCAGCCCAGTGGACGAGGCCTGATGCCACCAACTTACTGAAGGTCCCTTTTTGGGGTTTACCTTTCTTTCAGGTTCAAGCTTAACTGATCTCTCTCTTCTCCTTTCACCAGAGACTAACATAGTTACAGGTCAGAAAACAATCATCTGATCTTGCTTTCAAGTTCACAGTTCTCACTTACCTGTTTGGGAGTGGAAGGGAGAGTCTCCCCTCTCTGGGCCTTCCTATAGGTCCCTCACACTTACCAAGCCTGTCCAGGGAAACAAGTGTAATTATATCAGTCAGGATCTTTACACTGCAACTCCATACCCAAAACTCTAAACTCAGCTGAATAAGATAAGAAAGGTATTTTGTTGTTTTGTTTTCTTCTCATTCATGCTACAAGTGTGATATGGGTCATTGGCCACCCCTTTTGCATTCTCTTTGTGGGTATTTGCTATCCAGGCTGAATGAAACATTTGATGTTGCTGGGGCAGAGGGAAAAGAGAGTTCAAGAATATCTACAATCAGTAAATACTGCAGCCCCAAAGCGACACAGACATTACATGTGTCCAAATTCATTGGTCAAAGAAAGCAAAATGGCCACACCTAAGAGAGAGAAAGCCAAGTGTGTGAATATAGCCCAGAGGACATAAAGGCTACCACCACCACATGGAAGTGACTAGATTTCCTGAAAACCAAAGTGGATTGACGAAGGAAGGGGGAGAACTTGGAGAAATTTTTAATGGTGCTTACATATTATTATTTTCTTTACTGCCTACATCTTTCCGTGATGGCAGCCATGTGGTACAGAAAGAGGGAGGGCCAAATATGTCTTAGTACTGACTGGTGACTGGCCTATGGATTTTGTTCAATGGGAGATGGAGAGGAGCTAGGAACCCCCAAGGTAAGTCCCAACATCTTTAAGTCAGTAAGAAGCTATATGAACTGGGTCCTGCTTATCTAATAATTTTTCTATCCTTTACACTGTCTAAAAGAAAATTCTCGAGTCCTTCTTTACATGTTACTCCAAGTTCACACTAACCGTTTTCCTTAGTAAATATAGTTTATATTTGTTATCCATCAATTGAAGGGTGACATGAAGACCAGCTTTCTGTAACTGAAGTTGTCCTTTCTAACCTAAAGCTTTCCTTTTTTTTTTTGCAGTTTTTGACTGGGGCTGGGTTTGAATCCGCCACCTCCGGCATATGGGGCCGGCACCCTATTCCTTTGAGCCACAGATGCCACCCCTTAAAGCTTTCTTGTTTCCTAAATCTGCATTCAAAAAAGCACTTTAGAACTGTCTAGATTATTTTTAATCTATCAAACATACTGTTGTTCAGTGACATTATTATTTTGAAATAGAAAATATTTGAAGTTTATAGATAAAGTTTAACAACTTTTCATCACTAGTAAAGATGACACTCTTTAAAAAAAAGCTTATTTAGGCATTTTTTGGACCTGATGTAGACCTCTTAATCTTTGGAGATCTGTGAAAATTAAAAGCAACTGTGCAAATTGTAGCCTTGGAGGCAAATTATCTTATGTCAGTGAATTATTTTCTTTAAGCAGCGTTTAACTTACTTGTCTATCAGCTAATATTGGTGTATAACTCTTTTGGTAGAATCACTAATTTTATTTTGCCTAGGTTTTAAAACTGAAAATGTCTTCCTGAGGTCAATTCTTAGTTTTAAAAAGCAGAAGCCATTTGGTTTGGAGTCTTAAATTGGAAGCAAGTCAGGCACTTAAAATTTTTTTTTCTTTTCCTTTTTCTTTTTCTTTTTTTCTTTTTTTTTGGCAGTTGTTGGCTGGGGTTGGGTTCAAACCCACCACTCCCAGTAGATGGGGCCAGCGCCCTACTTCTTGAGCCACAGGCACTGTCCACACTTAGCTTTTTCTAACTGCCTTCATACAGAAACAGCCTTTCCATTGTGAAATTCTCTCTTGATGGAGAACACACAAGTGCAACCATCTATGAAGGTTGGATAATTAAGTTTGTGAACTTGTCCTAGAAAAAGTGCTACATACCTCATTGCTGCATATCCGTATCATGACCTTTGCAGCAGGTGCCTTGGGAAGCTATGCGCTGATGCTGGCTCCCCATCCACCTTCAAAGCATTTTTCTAGGACTAGTTCATGAACTTAATTGTCATATCTCATAGGATGACAGTTTTGGTGACCATTCCAGAAAAAGAGTTACAAAATTGCTTTGGCAGTAATTCATTCCTTTTGGTAAGGGGGAACTGAAGAGAAGATCCACATAGGTTATAATGTTAAAAATGTGTTGAAATGTCACAATATTTATATTTAAAGAAAATCTGTCTCCATGTACCTCCACACATTAATCTTATTTCTTTTTCTTTTTGCACATGTAAGACAAGTCTGAGACTCCTCTTTTATATCTGTTCTTCATATATTTGAAGTTAGCTATCACGGCTTCTAAGCTTTTTATTTTCTTAAGCTTATCATATCAAGAGTCCTCAGCTGTTCTTCACATGAGATGAATCACAGTTTGTATTGTTCCCCTTTGGACACAGTTATTTGTCACTGTCACTCCTCAGGCCTTATGCTGCATATTTGAATCTTCTATTACTGGAACTTCACAATGAGCTGCACTGGGGAGTTACTCCCCCTCATGCTTGCAGGGCACATGCCTCCGACAAACCGCATGTAAATGTGCCCGAGATACATTTTTGTGGTCAAATGGGAGATAGATTCACTCATTTATTTCAAAAGCTAGCGTGAAGGTAGATACCTTCTGAGTGTAAATATACAAATAAAATTCAAATAATGGGAAATCAGTCATGTGTCTGAGCCTAAAAAAGAGCAGACCATCCTTAATGCAGAATAGTAAGTCCAGTGATGAGATGACACCTCCAATAACTCAGTGGGTCCTTTAATGTTTTTTCATTTAAAATCAGGCATCAGCTCTCTCCTCCTGTGGAGTTCTCTGCCATTGACATCACTCACTTCTTCTCCTGATGTTTGTTCTTCACTATGCCCCCCACCCTTT
Organism: Loris lydekkerianus; assembly: GCA_963574355.1. Taxonomy (NCBI): domain Eukaryota; kingdom Metazoa; phylum Chordata; class Mammalia; order Primates; family Lorisidae; genus Loris; species Loris lydekkerianus. The sequence continues at coordinate 14,207 of CAUYPK010124844.1, read as the reverse complement.
CCTCTTTTACTAGAATCAACCAAACAACCATATCCTCATATCTATCCTTCAAATTCTCAAAAGAATCTATTTGGCCCATGAAATTATCATTTTCTACTGGACCAATCTATAGATTATAGATAGCCTTTCTTTGGGTAAGACGGAGTTTGGACTGATCAGGCATGGTCAAGGGAAAGATGGAACATGTGATATGAAATGCAGCTTCCTTTCAATAAAGAAATACACATAGTTGCCACCTTATCAAGAACTCTGTGGCATCAAAGAAGAATTTAAGGTTCCTCTTTATAATTAAAGGAAAAGAAGCAAGAGAAGAGAACCAACTTAGACATCTGGGTAAACCTACTGACTTTGCATATAAGTAAAACAACTCTTGAGGGCCTTTTCTATGTATGACTCTGTTAGAATTTGTAATGTAGGGACCCTCTATCTGGTTCTTATTGATTAGAAACACACCAAGCAAAGGAAGAGCAGATGGTACCATTAATGATGTCAGAAAAGCTTAATGGAGGCAGCAACAATAAGATACGTTTCTTCAAAAATCTAAGCCCACTACTGAGCATAGAGTAAGCTTAACATAAATGTTTGTAAATTGGTTTAAACTCAGCCCCCCTAAGTTTAACAACTGAGGGAGGACCCAGGAATGTTTTAAATATACATCTGTGAAAATAGGAAAAGGTTTTCCCCAGACCAAATATTGAGAATGGCCAGCAAGAAAGAAGGAGATGAGATGGCATAATATCTGATTGCATAGTCAACATAGCAAGCGTAGCATCAGTTTGATTAAATGAGTGCTTCTTTTTAAAATATTGAAAAGTCAGATAATTCACTACCCTCTATGCATATTATCTTGGATATTATTTTATCTTAAAGATGAAGCTTACTTTATATCTTCTTGAGAAGTAGAACTTGAGACAATGTACAAGGGTTAAAATAAGCCTACTTTCCCCATAATTCTTAAAAGAACTTTCTTGTGGCTAGAGCTTTTTAAATATGAAATCAGTATTTTTAAGATTAGAGCCTCTATCTTTAGAGGTCTCGGTGGAGGTCTACCTGGAAGGTATATTGTGAGGGGAATCCTGGCATCAAATGATTCATAAGGTCCTTTCTGAGTTTCAGTGGTTCATTTTACTTTTATTCATATTCTTATCTGTACAATAGAATAGAGGGTTAAAAGTGCTAGGCGCAAGGGACAGAATGATCTGGGCAGAAGCCAAGAATTACTGCTGGCCCTGAAAACTGAAAACAATGCTCGCTAGAAACAGCACACTGTCCCAGGCCGAAGTCACGTATTAGCAGTGATAAGATTAAGGCCAGACGGAAGTGCAGTGAACAGGATGTGTTAGCAGTCAATCATGCAGTCACAGAAAAACTACTTGTTTTTTAACCTGTACTCTCTCTCTCTGAAGCTTTCTGCTGCACTGTATTTTCTCATGTTTAAGATTCAATAAAAGCCAGTGGGGAACCTTGGAGAGAGCTGGACACTTGTTTCGCCTTGCAGAGTGCTTGCTGGTGTTAACCTTGTGGGGCTCCTCAGTTCAATGCAAATGGACTGAGTAGGTCTTATTTTGCATCGAGTCTCACTGACACAGATGGTTTTATTTAGAACAGAAATGACCAGTTCCTGACTGAGATACTACCATACCCATGTCAGACATCACTAATCAATTACAGCTATGCGAGGTGTTATCACTGAGGATGAAGCTTCTTTGATGTTGACCTCAGAATGAGCTCAAAACTGATTCTGTAGTCTTATTGTACCAAATCTGGGATCTGACAATGTGGTTGAGTGATTTTGCCAGGTGGATTCAGCCTCAAATAGCCCTACTTTGAACTTTCCTTGGGTATAACTCAAATTAACATTTACCATGGAGTCATTAGTCTTGGTGAGTTTCTTAATCAGTTCTGTTTACTTTTCAATTTGTTTTTCCTCATCTCTTTGGTCTATTTCTCACTCTCTCTTTTCTGGGATTAATCTGGAGCATTTATAAGCTAAATTAAAATTCATATCTGAACCTCTGAAACTTACTTATTTCCTAGATTATATAGTTTTTCATAGAGCAAGAATTAAATGAAATATAGTTGAAAATCTCATTTTGCCCAAGTAGTAAAGGGGTATTTCAGTTTAGAAATCAATCAAGTGAAAAAAAATCAACTGACCAACCAGGAAATGTATTCAGGTTATCATCAATAAAAAAGAGATATGCCTGGGTATAAGGTGCCCACTCATTATGCTGGGCATTTCAGTGATTCTCACCCTGACCATCCCTGTGATTCTCCCTCTCTCCCTCTCTCTCTCTCTCTCTCTCTCTCTCACACACACACACACACACACACACACACACACACACTTAAATTTCTTCTCTTTGTCTCCCTCTGCATGTCTCACAGCAATATCCTGCCCAACATACCCAATATGGACTTCCTCATCTTCCCCTCTGAACAATTACATCCCATGGGTTATATGTAGTGTAATGTGTTAATTCAACAAACATTTATTGAGTGTTAATATTAGCCAGGAACTATTTAAAATGATGTGACTGTAGCCAGGGACTAGCAGATCAAGTTACTGCCTCCATAAAGCTCATAGCACAGTAGAATAGATGGACAGTACAATTACACAAGTCATTGGTCACTAAAACTTAGAAGCGGAGAGTTGCATGCACTTCTGTCTCACTTTTAATATCTAATAAATCACTAAGTTCCTTCAGATGATGTGGCCCCTATCTCTTCTGAACAAGAACTCCCCTGTGCATCCTCACTTCCACTGTTGAGGTCTTCTCTCTTACCTCTATCTGCACTCATGTAATAGCCACTGGTGTTTTCTCCTTCAAATGAATTTCTTAAATATCCATCTCCAGAATGATCTTTCTAAAAGGTCAAACCCAGCTCAAGAACCTCTAATGACTCTCTATTCCTAAAATTCAATTTTCAAGATTCTTTTTTTAAGAATCTAAAAGTATAAGTTTGTTTTATATTAGAGAAAGGGAAGAGAGTGGGGGGGGGAAGAGATGAGAGAGAGAAGAGATCAGGGAGTGAGAGAGGGGAAGATGGGGAGAGAAAAGGAGAGAGAGCCTAGATTCTTTCCTACACTTAAAATGCCCTGTAAGACTGCCTGACATCCATGCTCCTACATCTGTCATCCTTTATTTTGTATTTTGTTCCCACAGAAACATTTTCCAAGTACACATGCTACATGTCACTGTGATTTTGCATGCCATGCCCCCCTGCTTGGAATGCCTTCTTTTTAACTTCACCAACTCTTAACTATCTTGTAAGACTCAAGATTTAGTTCTGAAACCTTCTTTACCTCTCCTACGATGATCCCAGGATTTCTTCTTTGTACTTCCAAAGCACCTAGACATATTTCAATTTTGGCACCCATTTCTTGGCACTGTGGTTGTCTGTTTACAAATTGGACATCCTTTTACGGCTCTAAATGCTTTAGAACCGGGACTCTGTCTTCATCATGTTTGGGTCTCAGGACTCATTTTTAAGTTTAAGACATAGAAGGCACCCCTGAGATATATTTAATGGGTGAACAGATGAATAGGCTCTATAACACAACAGGACATTGACATTTTGAGGATAAAGTATTTGTTGATTAAAAATTACTCTTTTTTGATCATAACATCTACCTGTCTGTCCTGTTCACAAGCCTAAAAAATCAACATTGGGCAGCTAACTTTCGTCTAATTCAATGAATAGTAACTATGCAGGAAGGGCTGCTCCTTGGTTAATGCAAATACTTTACCTGGCTAAACAATCCCAGTTGCTACAAAAAGTGCACTTTTGCATCTGTTTTGATGCATCATCAAGACTTCAAGACTGCAGACTATTGCACTTATTACACTGACTGACTTGATCCATTCTTATGCAGTGCTGTAAGGAAGAACTCCATCCTGCCTGGTCTGGATCCCTTCTCCAGCCAGTCCAATCTACAGCCACTCCTGAGTTGGTTGTGAGATCTATATTATCACTTGAGAACATACCATATATCTATGCACACACACTTATCAAAGAGCAAACCAAGGAAGAAGATCAGAGATAACAGTCACAGGGCTGCTTCCTTCCAGGATCATTCATGTACTATTCCCAGTTTTCCCAATGACCCTGGTGTAGCCCATCTATGTACCTCTGCTCTCTCAATACCTAATTATGTCTTTTGACACAGCCATATCAGGCCAATGGGCAGCCCTTTTGGAGACAATGTTAAAAAGTCGTGCAGGGAAGTTACTAAACTCTCCCCTAGTATGCAACCACCTTTAATTTTATGACTACATATTTATGATGTAAATATCAACTTCTTTTCATTTATACAATTTCTCCCAAGTCAACAGCAAATTGCTGAAATGATTAGAATTGGCCTATTTGCTTAAAGTGAACAGTAGTCATTCTTTTTTTCTCTTGTTTTTATTTTATTTCTCTTAATTTTAGTCAGCCCTGTGCTCAGAATCTCACACAGGTTATCTCATCAAATCTTCGGATGAATACTTTGTGTTATACACTTTTTATTTACTCACATTATGATTGAAAGAACTGAGCTTTAGCAAGGTTAATATATAACAACTGGTCATTTGGAAGTTTTGTTAAAGAAGAAATTATGTGGCATGGTGGCTCATACTTGTAGTCCCAGCACTCTGAGAGGCCGAGGTAGGTGGATTGCTTGAGTTCAGGAGTTTGAGACCAGCCTGAGCAACAGCAAGACCCCATCTCTACTAAAACCAAAAAAACTTACTGTGTGTAGTGGTACACGCCTGTAGTTCCACCTAATCAGGAGGCTGAGGCAGCAGGATCTCTTGAGTACAAGAGTTGAGGTTGCTGTGAGCTATGACACCATGACACTCTACCCGAGGTGACAGTGTAAGATGCTGTCTCAATAGAAACAAACAAAAAACAAGAAGCAATTATTCAATGTTAGCCCTGTTAAAATTAAGGCAGAAGACACTAATCATCCAATTACTTTTGAAGTATTACAAGTTAATACCTAGCATGTAAAAGAAGTTTTTAGAGTCACAGACTAAGAAAAATATAGAGTAACTGTGGGAAATATCCTTTTGATATAACAGAACACTTGGATTATTGCAACCCAATTTGACAAAACCTTTCAGCCAAAGAGTTTATTCTAGCCATTGAGATTTCACAGGTGGGTGAGGGAAGGTGTCTTCCCCTGTGAAAATCAAATGAGATAAGATAACACCACGGAATATTATAGAAACATGGAGACTTTTACCTCTTTCATGTTTACATGGATGGAGCTGGAATATATTCTTCTTAGTAAAGTATCTCAAGAATGGAAGAAAAAGTATCCAAAGTACTCAGCCCTACTATGAAACTAATTTATGGCTTTTATATGAAAACTATAACCCAGTTATAACCTAAGAATATGGTGACGGTGGAGAGGGAGGGGTTGAGAGGGGTGAGGAGGGTGGAGGGCAGGTGATTGGTGGGATCACACCTACAGTGCATCTTACAAGAGTACATGTGAAACGTATTAAATATAGAATATAAATGTGTTAACACAATAACTATGAAAATGCCAGGAAGGTTATTGTAACCAGTGTGATGAAAATATGTCAAATGGTATGTATGATTGCCTTAATGTCCCTAGCTATGATTTAATAATAGTAATAATAATAATAAAAAATAGGGCTCAGGAGAGATTTATGGTCTCTACCCTGTGGGTTTTGAGAAATCAGCAGAGGCCTCGAGGCACATGAGCATTGTGATTAACATCTCATAACCCAGAAGATTACCTTTTGCCCACACAATATTCAGGAAAATGAATATCCTGCTTCATTTATATTTTGTGTTGTTTTAAATTTCAACCTTTTCCCTATATATTTTCCTTTTCTTTTCATTCTTTTCTTTGTCCATTTTTCTAGTTTGAATATATTAATAATTTCCCATTGTTGCCCTTTTTAATAATTAGAACTTCATTTCTGCTAGTGTTTCTACCCCTATTATTTGGTTTTCCCCTAATTTTACCCTGAAAAGTTTTATGTTTGCTTGTTTTTGTTTGATTTATAGCATTTTTGTCTTTCCTCTCTACTTGGTGGAGGTGGGGTACTGTGTCCGAACAGCTTAGCAAAAGGTTGCTGACCTCAAGGGAACCACCCCACCTGACACCCCCAGAGGTTGGGAGTTTTTTAAGGTTGTGTCAAAGTGCCCTACTGTACACCTCTATTGATCTGTCTCCCTCTTTCTGTTACTCTCTTCTTTTTGTCAATATTTCCCTTTACCACACCTTTCTCATTTCTGTTTTTTATTGTGTTTCTTTCTTTTATTCCTTCTTGCTCTTCAACCTTCTCATCCTTCTGGTCCTGTACCAAAAGAAATCATTGAAACCCTAGTCCAGAGGCACAGCAACTTAAAAATCAAGAGGAAGTGCTAGGAAAATTAGGGCAATGAAACAGATAAAGGAAATCACTCATGAGGAAGAATCAGCAGAAAATTTCTAGAAACATGAAAAACCAGTCCAGAGCAACCACCCTAAGTGACCATGAGGTAGCTACTGCAGAGGATTCCGCCTATAAAGAAATGTTAGAAATGACAGAGAGGGAATTTCGAATTCAGATGATGAAAACAATGAAGGAAATGATGGAAACAATGAAGGAAACTGCCGATAAAGTGAAAAATAACTAAAAGGAAATCCAAAAACAGAACCAAATAAGAGATGAACAATATGAAGAATATAGAAAGGATATAGCAGAGCTGAAGGAACTGAAGCAGTCAATTAGGGAACTGAAAGATGTAACAGAGGTGGCACCTGTGTCTCAGTGAGTAGGGCGCTGGCCCTATATACCAAGGGTGGTGGGTTCAAACTCAGCCCTCACCAAACTGCAACCAAAAAACAGCAGGGCATTGTGGTGGGCGCCTGTAGTCCCAGCTCCTCGGGAGGCTGAAGCAGGAGAATCACAGAAGCCCAAGAGCTGGAGGTTGCTGTGAGAACTGTGACATCATGGCACTCTACCAAGGGCAATAAAGTGAGACTCTGTCTCTCCAAAAAAAAAAAAAAGTATCAACAGCAGATTAGACCATGCAGAAGAAAGAATCTCAGATGCAGAGGACAAAGCTCTTGAGATAACTCAGATTTTAAAAAGGCAGAAAAGAAGACAGAGAAAGCAGAACATTCACTGACAGAAGTATAGGACTTTATGAAGCATTCAAACATATGAGTTATACATATTCCAGAAGGGGAAGAAGAATGCCCCAGGGGAATGGAAGCCATAATATTACAAATGAAAATTTCCCAAATATCTCAAAGGATTCTGACACACTCCTTTCAGAGGGATATCAGACCCCAGATTGCCTCAACTCTAACTCCAAGACACATTGTGAAGAACCTGTCAAAAGTCAAGACAAAAGAAAAGATTCTGCAAGTTGCCAGGAGTAAGTGCCAGTTGACCTACAGGGGCAAATCCATAAGGGTGACTGTAGACTTCTCTAATGAAACTTTCCAACCAAGAAGGCAATGGTAATCTACCTTTAATGTACTAAAGCAGAACAATTTCCAGCCCAGAATTCTATATCCTGCTAAGCTAAGCTTTAAAATTGATGAAGAAATCAAATCATTTACTGATATACAAACATTGAGGAAATTCCCTACAATGAGACCAGCTCTACAGGAAATACTTCAACCTGTTCTACACATTGACCATCACAATAGATCAGCAGCAAAGTAAAAACTCAGCAATTAAAGGATAGAACCTTACTTCCACACTGATGCAAAAGATAAAACCAAGCAATGAACTCTCACAAAATAAGATGAATAGAACACTACCACACTTATCAATTATCTCAATAAATGTTAATGGCTTGAATTCCCCACTGAAGAGGCATAGATTGAAATACCTAGGAATATACCTAACATAGAAGGTAAAGGACCTCTATAATGAAAATTATGAAATCCTCAGAAAGGAAATAGCAGAGGATATTAACAAATGAAAGCACATACCATGCTCATGGCTGGGAAGACTCAACATTATTAAAATGTCTATACTTCCCAAAGCAATCTAACTATTCAATGCCATTCCTATTAAAATACTAACATTGTAGTTTCAAGATTTGGAAAAAATGATTCTGCATTTTGTATAGAACCAGAAAAAAACCCATATAGCTAAGGCAGTTCTTAGTAATAAAAATAAAGCTGAGGGCATCACCATACCGATTTTAGGCTGTACTACAAAGCCATAGGGGCTAAAACAGCATGGTACTGGGACAAAAAATAGAGACATAGACATTTGGAATCGAATAGAAAACGAGGAAATGAAACTAACATCTTACAACCACTTAATCTTTGATAAACCAAATAAGAACATAGCTTGGGGGAAAGACTCCCTATTCAATAAATGGTGTTGGGAGAACTGGATATCTACATATAAAAGACTGAAACTGGACCCACACCTTTCTCCACTCACAAAAAATTGATTCAAGATGGAAAAAGGACTTAAATTTAAGACACAAAACAATAAATATCTCCAAAGAAAGCATAGGAAAATCTCTGGAAGATACTGGCCTGAGGAAAGACTTCATGAAGAAGACTGCCATGGCAATTGCAACAACAACAAAAATAAATAAATGGGACTTTATTAAACTGGAAAGCTTCTGTACAGCTAAGGAGACAACAAGCAAAGCAAATAGACAACCTACATAATGGGAAAGGATATTTGCATATTTTGAATCAGACAAAAGCTTGATAACTAGGATCTATAGAGAACTCAAATTAATCCACATGAAAAAAGCCAACAATCCCATATATCGATGAGCAAGAGACATGAATAGAACCTTCTCTAAGGAAGACAGAGGAATGGCTAACAAACATAAGAAAAAATGTTCACCATCCCTATCAGAGAAATGCAAATCAAAACCACCCTGAGATACCATCTAACCCCAGCAAGAATGGCCCACATCGCAAAATCTCAAAACTGCAGATGCTGGTACGGATGTGAAGAGAAGGGAACACTTTTACACTGCTGGTGGGACTGAAAACTAGTACAATCTTTTTGGAAGGAAGTATGGAGAAATCTCAAAGCACTCAAGCTAGACCTCCCATTTGATCCTGCGATCCTATTACCGGACATCTACCCAGAAGGAAAAAAATCCTTTATCTTAAGGACACTTACACTAGACTGTTTATTGCAGCTCAATTTACAATTGCCAAAATGTGGAAACAGCCTAAATGCCCACCAACCCAGGAATGGATTAACAACCTGTGGTATGTGTACACCATGAAATACTGTTCAGCCATTAAAAAAATGGAGACTTTACATCCTTTGTATTAACCTGAATGGAAGTAGAACACATTATTCTTATTGAAGTATCACAAGAATGGAGAAGCATGAATCCTATTTACCAAATTTTGATATGAGAACAATTAAGGACATGGTGGGGGTGGGGGAAGTGGAGAACAGAAAAAGAAAGAACGAGGGAGGGATGGTTAAAGGAAGAGCAGAGAAAGGGAAGGAGGCAGGCGGGTGGGGCCCTGGTGTATGCCACACCTTTTGGGGGTAAGAGGGACTTTGCCTAACAAATGCAATCAGTGTAACCGGACTTCTTGGGCCCTCAATGAATCCCCAACAATAAGAAATAAAACAAACAACAAAAAACCTTACAAGTGACAGCATTTGAGTTCCAAGTTGTTTACATCAACTCTGAGATGAGGCAATGGTTTTTCCACTGTGTTCCAGGAAATAGATGCTTGATAAATAACTCCTTTAACTTTTTTTCTGGCATCTATTGATTATTTCTATAGAAATTAGGAGGACAAGGCAATTAAGCTTAAAATTTAATGGTGTTTTAGGGCTGCTAATTTACTGGCTGACTCAATCAATGTATCATCCTGGATAGAAATCTATGCCCCCCATGTGCTAAAAAACTCTCTGATGCCCTTTCCACTAAAATTATAATAATCATGACCAGAGGACTAAGGAGCAGGTACCACACAAATTGGTGAGAAAGAGAGTGACTACAATTGCCTTCAACTGTTGCCCTAGTTCACACTTTTTAAAAGAGGCCTTTTAAATTGAAGATAAATATTTCTGCAAGTTGTTTTGTTTACGTTACTACTTGCCAATTTGGGGGTTCATCAAGTGATATATATATCATACATAACAAAAGGTAAACTTTCCCTACCAATGAGAGCTGAAATATTTTTATGCCATCAAATTTCATTTTGCTTGTTGGGCATTGAAAAGAACTTCCCAGATATCATTTCTCATTTAATCCAAGTTATCATTTAATGTGGAAAATACCAGACTACTTCCAAAGGGGATAATTCCATTGAACACAGTGAGCCTATGGCTCACTCACATCTTTGTTGCAATCCAGACAACAGCTCTAGGAATGATTGTGTCTTTTCTCCAAAGGTATTAGTAGCTATATATTAACAGTGCAAAATACCATGGATAAGAGTCATACACACAGAATGCCAGAAAACCAGCAGAGAGGGACACATCTGGTGTCTTATCCTTAGTCACAGGACAGAGCAGGTAGAATTACCTGGAGGATGAAGGGAAACATCTCTGGCTTGAGAAGAAGTGAACATAATATGTGAGATAAGGTTTTATTCTTGCCGACATTATGATGGTATGTTGGGGTAGGGCTGTGGTATGCTAGCACTAGAGTTTCCACAAAAACCATACAGGCCATTGTTATAAAAGGGGTATAGAAATATGGTGAGGGCTGTACACTGACCAAGGCTAAAAGTCTTCTTCCAGCTGACACCCCTACTAAGATAAAGTGATTCAGTGAGACTACCCAGAGCAGCTGAGAACAGTTTGGGTGCTGGTTGGGGGAAAAAAGTGTTGAATCACCTTGCCAGGTCTAACTAGCTAAGAACCTTTGGATGAAATTTGTACATGGGTGCAGCATAATTATTCTAGGGTCCTTGAAGGTATCCTGGCCACATTATGTGGACTTTTATCTTCTCTATCTTGGGCTCTGAGAGCTGCTCTTCCTTATCTGTTTTTGGAGAAAATTTCATTTTAAGATGCATTCCTGTCTTTAAACATGTTTGTGCGTGTGTGTGTGGGGGCATATTTCTGGTACAGTGGTTGTCAATGTATGGTCTCCAATCCAGTAGCATCCGCATCACCTGGGAATTTGTTGAAACAGGGGCTCAGCCTAGGTCTATGGAATCAGAAATGCAGGTTGGTAAAGGGTAGGGGAGGCAGAACCTGTGTGTTAACAAGCCACTTCAATCTGTGGCATCTGTGTGGGTGAGTGTCTACTCTGTTTCTCTGCGCTTCACTCCGGGGAAGGAGCAGGGGATGCTCTGAATCTGGAATTTAGAGAAGAGGAAGAGGATGTGTTCACAAGCTCTTTCCTCTGAATGCAATGTCGAAAACTGTAGTTCAACTACTACCATGAGGGCAGTTCTGTTTCTGCTGACATCTGCTTGCTACTTTTGTTTGCTTGCTACCTTAGTCTTCCCTGGACAGTATAAAAAAGAAAAAGTAAAATACTTTGAGAGGAACCAGACCCAAAATAGTGAGTCTCAAGGGGAAAAACAAAATCTTCTGCCCTCCTTGTGTGGATCTCTTCCACAAGGTCAGAAGGGAGGAGTTGGATGTGTCAGATTGGCCAACCCAACCGCATCTTGAAAACAATTCTGTGAGACTCTGTTATAGGTAGACATAACTCGGATAAGAAAAACATGCTGCAGGCTCATCCGTGCACTGGCCGAGTTACAGGCATATCTGAGAGAAATATGCTGACATTCTGATAAGAAGAACCTGCCAGATAGTCCTGATAATGTGATAACATCTGTGATGCCCTGATGAGAACAGCAGTTTTGTGGTCCTTGATAGCAATCAGCGCCCCTTGTCTGTCTATCTAAGATGAGCCTCCCTCCCCAAATCCCTGCTGACATCGGTTACATCTCAGCATCCTTGCACCCAAGTGTCAAAATAAACAGTGCCAACTTTGTTCTCATCCGTCTTGAGTGCTCGGATCTGCTCCTTTTCAGGTTTTACCTATCAGGATGCATCAGATGGTCTGAGATAGGAGAGAATGTTCTTGAGTTTCCTTCCAGATCTGGAATTCTGAGATTTAAAAAGGCACATATTGTCCCATCCCTTTTTTAACTTCACTAATGCCACCCCTAGCCAATTATCAGCTAAGTTTATGCTATAGAAAGAGGAAGCAAAAAAAAAAAAAAGCCTCATTCCTCCTTTCCTTTGGAGACCCAAAACAGCTAATTCTTAGCCCCACAGGGAGATTGGGGGAACAATTCTAAAGTGAGTTTTTCAGAGATGACAGTGGGTGTAATTGTTCAGTCTCAAGTCTCAATAAAGGGCCGTGAATGTGCTCCCTGGAGGTCTGCCTAAACAAAACAGTGGTTAATTACGATGTGAATCTGAACAAACTAACTAATATTGAAAGCACAACCCAAATTTAAGGATAATGAGAACATCTTCATTATGTTTGCCAGAGTTTCAGGTACCTCTGATTACACATGAGAAATTTACCTTCATCAATTTCTTTGATTTCACTGGAGATAATATTACTTCATGAGCATTTGACTGGGGTATCTCAAAATGAAAGTTTTATATGGGCAAATAGGGAATTAGGGAAAAAGCAGTAATGAGATTTCTTTGTATTGATCTTATCACTCATTTCAAAAGATGTGATAATACTTTCTAGCAACTGCAAACACTTTCATTCAGTTCCCATAAACTAGTATTAGTTTCATTTATTTTTGTCCTCAAATCGGGATTTAGTTATATTTACTCAATTCTCAGAACTTGTATTTTTCAAAAATGAACACTTAAGTTGGAATCACTGCTTACTTCTAGTGCATTAAAAGATAAAGAGAACAGAAAGATCATATCTTTGAAATTAAGCACTGCTTTAAAATGTTTATTTCTAATTTGTAGATCTTAGATCAAAAGTATGGGATGAAATTTTCAATAACTCCAAGTGCTCTTAATATTAAAATCTGTCTACTCTTTTATTAAACAGTGTTATTGTTTAGTATCCTACAGGTTAAGGAACTTATTACTTGTGGTAGATGCTGTGGTGTGCTGCCTAGGTCCTCCCTGCTCAGAATATACTTATTCTCCAAGCTTCTGTGATGGTGGGTGGTTCATTGGGAATTGCTTTCAGCTGAAGAGAGGCTCCTGGCCCAAAGTCCTATGCCCTCGCAGGGGCATGACTGGAAAATGTGAAGATAAAATGGTCTTGTTCTTTGCCAAGGGGTGGGCAGGGGGACATTACTCAATATACCTTCTGCAAGCAAATCTTAGAGCTTGTTTCCCAGGACCCTGCCCCTGATATTACTAAACATAACCCGATTTACTCTCGGGTTTACCCTTGGGAGGCACTGTTTAAAAATGTTTCTGCTCTAACCATAATAAGACTGTCACCCAAGCAGTTCAAGGTGACCTTTATATGGAGTCATAAGACATCTGGAAATGTCATAACAGTGGTTTCCCCCAGGTCATTCATTTCCTGCTGTGAATCTATGGAGCCACTTTGGGAAGAGTGAGGTGAATGATAAGCTTACAATTGGAATCCTGTTTATAGAGATCCTTCATGTCCTTTGTTAGATAAACTCCCAAATATTTCATCTTCTTTGGCACTACTGTGAACGGAATAGAGTCCTTAACTGTTTTTTCAGCTTGACTATTGTTGGTATATATAAAGGCTACTGATTTATGAGTGTTGATTTTGTAACCTGAGACTCTGCTGTATTCCTTGATCACTTCTAAGAGTTTTGTAGTCGAATCCCTGGTGTTTTCCAGATATATAATCATAGCATCTGCGAAAATTGAAAGTTTGATCTCTTCTGACCCTATACGGATACCCTTGATCGCCTTTTCTTCCCTAATTGTGATGGCTAAAACTTCCATTACAACATTAAAGAGCAGTGAAGACAATGGGCAGCCTTGTCTGTTCCTGATCTGAGTGGAAATGATTTCAATTTAACTCCATTCATTAGGATATTGGCTGTGGGTTTGCTGTAGATGGCCTCTATCAGTTTAAGAAAAGTCCCTTCTATACCTATTTTCTTAAGTGTTCTGATCATGAAAGGATGCTGAATATTGTCAAAAGCTTTTTCTACATCAATTGAGAGAATCATATGGTCTTTGTTTTTTAATTTGTTTATGTGCTGAATTATACTTATAGATTTACGTATATTGAACCAGCCTTGAGACCCTGGGATAAAACCGACTTGGTCATGATGTATAATTTGTTTGATGTGTTGC